>PVKM010011443.1:0-33261 GCA_004027735.1 Carollia perspicillata
GTACTGCTACTCCAGCTTATTTTCCCTTTCCATTTGCATGTAATATCATTTTCTATCCCTTTACTTTTAGTCTGTGTGTATCTTTCTATCTGAGATGGATATCTTGGAAGCATCATATGTATGGGTCTTGTTTTCTTATCTGTTCAGCTACCCTATGCCTTTTGGTTGGAACATTTAAGCCATTTACATTTAAGGTGATTATTAATATGTATATTTGTGTGCTATTTTATTAATTAAACTATTTTCTTCTTCTTTTTATTTATTATTTTTATTTTTCTTAAAGCAAGCCCTTTAACATTTGTTGCAGTACTTGTTTGATGTTAAGAAACACTTTAGCTTCTTCTTGTCTGGGAAGTTCCTTATTTCTCCTTTAATTTAAAATGATAACCTTGCTGAGTAAAGTAGGCTTGGTGTAGGTCTTTGCTTTCCATCACCTTGAATATTTCACACCACTCCCTTCTGGCCTGAAATGTTTCTTTTTTAAAAATATATTTTATTGATTATGCTGTTATAGTTGTACCATTATTTTCTCCCCTTTATTCCCCTTCATGTTGTGCTTCCGCACCTCCCACCATCATTCCCCCACCTTAGTTCATGTCCATGGGTAATACATATGAGTTTTTGGCTTTCCCATTTCCCATACTATTCTTAACCTCCCCCATCCACTTTGTACCTACCATTTATGTTTCTTATTCCCTGTACCTTTTTCCCCATTCTCCTCCCTCCTCCTCCCCACTGATAACCCTCCATGTGATCTCTATTTCTGTGAATCTGTTCCTCTTCTAGTTGTTTGCTTTGTTTTGTTTTTTTAGGTCCTCTTGTTATAGTTATGAGTTTGTTTTCATTTTACTGTTCATATTTCTGATCTTCTTTTTCTTAGATAAGTCCCTTTAACATTTCATGTAAGAAGGATTTGATAATGACGAACACTTTTAACTTGACCTTATCTAGGAAGCACTTTATCTGCCCTTCCATTCTAAATGATAGCTTTGCTGGATAGAGTAATCTTAGATATAGGTTCTTGCCTTTCATGACTTTGAATACTTCTTTCCATCCCCTTCTTGCCTGTAAGGTTTCTTTTGAGAAATTAGCTGATAGTCTTATGGGAACACCGTTGTAGGCAACTGCTCCTGTTCTCGCTGCTTTTAAGAGTCTCTCCTTATCTTTAATCTTGGGTAATATAATTATGATGTGCTTTGGTGTGTGCTTCCTTGGGTTCAACTTTTTTGGGACTCTAAGCTTCCTGGACTTCTTGGAAGTCTAGTTCCTTCGCCAGGTTAGGGAAATTCTCCTGCATTATGTTTTCAAATAAGTTTTCCACTTGTTGCTCTTCCTCTTCTCCTTCTGGCACCCCTATGATTCAGATGTTGAAATGTTTAAAGTTGTATTGGAGATTCCTAAGCCTCTCCTCATTTTTTTGAATTCTTGTTTCTTCCTCCTGTTCTGGTTGAATGTTTATTTCTTCCTTCTGCTCCAAACTGTTGATTTGAGTCCTGGTTTCCTTCCCTTCACTGTTGGTTTCCTGGACATTTTTCTTTACTTCACTTTGCATAGCCTTCCCTTTTTCCTCTATTGTGCAACGATACTCAACCATTTCTGTGAGCATCCTGATAACCATTGTTTTGAAGTGTGCATATGATAGGTTGGCTATGTCTTCATTATGTAGTTGTATTTTTTCTGGAGCTTTTAACTATTCTTTCATTTGGGCCATAATTTTTGTCTTAGCATACCTGTTACATAGTAATATGTGGAGCCTTACGTATTCGCCAGGTTGGGTTAAGTTACTTTGCTGTGTTGTGGTGCTGTATGTGGAGGAGGGGTCTGAGAGGGAACAATGCCACTTGCTCAGCTCTTGGCAGGCTTTTAGTCACTGCCTCCCCTATGCACAAGCAAATTGGCCCCTTCTGGTGCTGATTCCTGGGTGGGTGGTTTTGTGTACATTCTAGGACCCTGTGGTTCTCTCCAACGAACTCTCCTGTGAGGTTGGGAGTATTTCCTTCTGCCTCAACCCCCACAGATTTTTTTCAATAAGAGGTTTTGAGGCTTTATTTCCCTGCACTGGAACCCTAGGTTGTGCAGTCTGTCTTGCTCTCCAGTTGTTCCTCTTGGTTTATCCACATGCAAATGTGGGACCGCCTGCTCTGCCAGCTGCTGCCTCATCAACCATGGTCCTCGAGCCACCACCTTGGTGAGAGTCCTCTCCACCCTGGCTTCCCATCTCCACTCCTCCTACTTGTCTGGATGAATGTTTCTTCTTTAATTCTTTGGTTTTCGGACTTCCATACATTTTGGTTTTCTGGCAGTTCTGGTTATTTTTTGTTTTTAAATGTGTTGTCCTTCTTTTGGTTGTACAGGGAGGCAAAGTGTATCTACCTATGCCTCCATCTTGGCTGGAAGTCCCTGAAAAGTTTCTGTTGAGAAATAAGATGACAGTCAAAATGGTGCTCCCTTGTATGTAACTACCTGCTTTTCTCTTGAAGCTTTCAGGATTCTCTCCTTGTGTTTAAGCCTTGCCATTTTAATTGTGATGTGGTCTCAGTGTAGGCTCTTTTTGAGTCAAACTTGTTTGGGGCTCTCTGAGCTTTCTGAACTTGTATGTCTTTTTTTCTTCACCAGATTAGGGAAGCTTTTGGTCATTATTTCCTCAAATATGGTGTCAATCCCTCACTCTCTTCTCCTTCTGGTATTCCCATGATACAGCTGTTGTTATTCTTCATGTTGTCCTAAAGGCCCCTTAAACTATCCTAATTTAAATTTTTAAAAAAATTTTTGGTACACTGCATGGGTGTTATTATTATTATTATTTTTTTTTTTGCTGTCTTCTAAATCACTGATTAGATCCTTTGCTTCCTCTAACCTCCTACTTATTCCTCCTAGTGTATTATGTATTTCAGAAATATATATTTATTTCTGACTGGTTATTTTTAATGGTTTCTATGTCTTCTTTCACGCTGTTGAGTATCCTTATAATAATTACTCCAAAGTCTCTATCTGAAAAATTTCTTGCCTCCATTTCATCTAGTTCTTCTAGAGAACTTTCTTGTTCTTTCATTTGGGATCTGTTTCTTTGTGTTCCTATTTTGGCTACTTCTTTGTGTTTTCTGCCTTAGTTATAAAACTAATCAGCCTTTAAGCAGATCAGCTGTTAATCTAATCAAACTGTAATCCCAGTTTAAGCACCAAAGGGTGAGGCAGAGTAATTCCTGCAGGTGGGGCTATTGTTTCCCCTCTGGCTGATGCCACTTGGATAGGAGTGTTCTGCTGGAGACAGATGGTTCCTGCAGTATAGGTAATGATTCAGCACAGGGATCCTGGTGACTCTACCTTCAGTTTTCTCCCCAGAGACACCAACCCCAGACTCTCCTAAGTGTCTGTAGTCCACTCTGCCCTCCCTCTGCTGGAGCCCAGGGTAAATGGAAACTTTGTGTGTTGGCCCTTTATGTGGGTCTCTGCATCTTCCTTGGCAGAAAGAAACTTTGCTGCTTTTCACAGCTGGGTGCTATTTGGATTTTTTTCTGGCCCTGGTGATGTAGGATGGGCAGCTTAGATTGGGGTTTAGACTCTACACTTCTCAAAGGGAACCCCTGGCCACTGAAATATCTCTCCAGACTTCAGCTACCACATGTGGGAGCCCAGCTAGCCCTCTCACACCTCCTCCACACTCCCTACCAGTCTTGTCATGGGGAAGTGGTTTCTTCTGTTTGTCTTTTGTTATAAGGCTTCTCTCCAGCTAGTGTTCAGTAGGTTATTCAGGATAATTTCTCTGTGTTTGAGTTGTAATTCCAGATTTGTCTTGGAAGGAGGTTATTGTAGCTCCTACTTACTCCTCTGTCATCTTGGATCTCCCTTCAATATCTCTTTAGATTTATAATGACATATTGACAAGAACACTAACATTTTTTAGTGTTAATTTTACAAAAATAAAAAATCAGCTTTGGTTGGTGTGGTTCAGTGGATTGAGTGCTGGCCTGCGACCTGGAGGGTCACCAGTTCGATTCCTAGTCAGGGCACATGCCTGGGTTGTGGGCTGGGTCCCCAGTAGGGGATGTGTGAGAGGCAACCAATTGATGTATCTCTCACACATTGATGTTTCTCTCCCTCTCTTTCACCCTCCTTTCCCTTCTCTCTAAAAAATAAATAAGATCTTAAAAAAATAAAAGTAAAAAGTAAAAAATCAGTAAAAACAAATATTTATACTGCCTTACACATCAGAGAAATTATAAACTTATTCCAAAAAGCAACAAAGCATTTATAACTATTATATGCTATCACTCAAGTGATGAATTAATACACATCTCATTTAAATGAAGTGTTTGAAAAATAAGTAAAAACTCCATAAACTGAAAAATATTTAATCAACTTCTAGTCAAAATGGAGGTGTAGGTAGACACACTTCACCTCCTTGCATACTCATAGAAAAAATTATAACCAGATCTCAAAACTAATAACACCCACAACAGTCAGAATTTTAGCTGTATGGAAATCCAACAACCAAGGATTTAAAGAAGCCACATTCATCCAGATATGTAGGAGGGGTAGAGCTGCAGAGGTGGGCAGAGAGGCAGTGTGGCACAGAGAAGTGGCAGCAGTGGTGGCGGAATGACAGTCCCCCATTCACATATGGTGGATAAAAATTGGGAGGGATACCTTGGGAGCAAGTGATACCAGCCCCTGTAATTTTTAATATATTTTATTTTAAAAACAATAAAAATAATTAAATATAAGATTACTTGATCTTTCTTCAGAGCTCAGTCTAAAAAAAAACAGTATGGTTCAATGGTGTCATTATTGAATGGTGAGCATAGTTTTGTTGAAAATTTTGCAGCTACTGAAAAATCTTTCACCTCGTACTAGTTAAAGGAATTGTCAGGAGATAGTTTTAAGCTAATACCAAACATCTCCTCAGACTTTGTCTTCAAATAATCTTATCTTCTGCTTGATAACACTGAAGAATTCTTTTAAAATAACTTTTCTGGGGAAAGAGATGGTCAGAGACTAAAAGTTTGATAGTTAATTGTAGTTTTGTTTCAAAAAAAGCTTCTCACATATGCTTTATCACATAATAGTGCCCATATTAACTTCAAAAATATTCTTCTTATATCCTACTTACCAGGAAAGTTTCTGAATTGGAGTAAGAAATTATCTCACCATAGAAGTTTTCCTCTTCCAATGTTTCCTAAAGGAACACAGCTTTCTTCTATTCGAAAGTTAATTCAACATGGACTCCTCTGAGTACCTCTTAAGACACAGTCCAAATTCCAGATGATTTAAATATTTTCAGAAAAAGTTTCACCAACAAAAATATGTATACTTCAATAGTAAAGGTGAGGATCTTGACCGACATAGTTATCATTATGCTGTTGTGTGCAGTCACTCAGACATCATTCCTTGCAAATGTCTCCTGCTAGGCATTAAGGCTAAATGGAGAACATGGCAGAGATTATGCTTCCCATCCTTGGGGTGCTTAGGGTCTAATGTGAGATGTATATAAACTACAAGGAAATAATTGCCAATGGCAATTTGTAATTGGAGGGAGATAATGGAGTGTGAGAGCAGACAGTGTGATCAGAAAAGTTCTGAGGAGGAGACATTTTGGCTGAGTCATAAACCATATGACATAAACTGTACTGAGAAAAAAGGACAACAAGAACCAAGCAATAGAGGAGAGCTGTCCAGGAACAGGAAAAAGTGTGAGCCAAAGGCCTCAGAGCAGGACAGTGCATTATAGGAACTTAGGGATGGCTGTGTGCCCAGGCAGAATGAGACAGGGAACTGGGCACAGATGGGGTCCAAAACTCGCGGAGCTAGGACAGGCTGAATGCAGTGGGACTTGGAGAAGAGACTGGCCTTTCTCTTTAGGGCAAGGGAACTTCACTGAAGGATTTTTAAGTAGGAAAGTGACATAATCTCCCTCAAAAAATCCTCTGTGGAGAACTTGGAGAAGGCAAGATGGGAAACAGTGAGACTGGTTAGGTGACTGCTTGGTCAACCACACGAACCATGATGGTAACTTTGGCCCATATGGTTTTGATGGAGTAAAGCGGGAGGCTCCTACCAGATGTATCCGAAGTATAGCCAGATGAACTTGCTATTGGGTTATGTAGAGGAGAATGGGAATACAAAGGGCCAAAGATGGTTCTTGGTAAGTCAGGGTGTTAGTAAACATGGGGATGATGATGCTTCTTACAGGCTGACGGGTGGGAGAGAATCAGATTTGGACTCAGGGGGTGGCTTCCTGAGTCCTGTTTTTCTGGGTTAACCTTGAGATGCCCAGGAGGCATCTAAAGAAATCTTAGTAAGTTAAACTATGTAAAGAGCATGTAGAGAAGAGTAGAAGGTGGCCCAGCACAAAGCCTTGAGGAAGTTTAACATTTCACAGGCAAAAGGAGGGGCAGAATCTGGCAAAGTGGACAGGTCAGAGAGTAGGACAGAATGATGGTGGGGAGTCATAGAGGCCAAGGAAACAATGTTTCAAGAAGAAAAAGTGACCAAGTATTTCCAACAGAGCCACGTAAGGACCAAATGTCCATTAGCTTGAGCAATGTGGATTGTTGCTCATCCAGCCATGTAGTTTCAGAGTACATTCGGGTAGAGATGGGGTCTGGAAGCTCCCTGGGAGTGGGCTGCTGAGAAGGTGGATCCAGCTTTTTAGGCAGCTCTGAGAGCTTTTCCTTTGTGTGAAGCAGGTCAGTTCAGAACAGGTCTCTGCACAACAGGGCCAGATGATCGTTTTTTCCCAATTAACCACTCAGACACCTTTTCCAAATAGCAAAATCCTCCTGCTCCAGCTCTTTCCCCACCACGCTCATAATTGACAGCTGAGGGTGGGATTCAGAAGGACCCACTTGCCCTTGGCCTCTGTAGTGGACATCTGCCAATCTGTCTATCCAGCATCCCTCTCTCCTCCTCCTCCTACTAACAAGCCCCACCCCCTCCCTCCACACCTTCTGTCCTTTGGCTAGCCCAAGTTGAATTTTGACCACTTACAACCAAAAAACCCTGACTCATTCACCCTTTCTTTGGAAAAAATTCAAGGCCAGCTTGCCTTGGCTTTCTCCATTAGTCGACAACGAGGCAGGATATGAAAGTGGGTATAAAATTAAAATGAACAGTTAAGAATGCAATTTTCTCCCAACATTTTGATTTTTCAAATCTTATTTTGTTAAACTAACCACATAATGGAAAATTGCTAATGGAGAAATATTGATTTATCAGAATAGAGCTGTATATTAGGAAGAGATTACATGGTTTTATTGAAATCGCACAATAGCTTTGTTTTGTCCCTGCCCTCAGCAATGGCCTGGAGTGTGGAGAAGATGTGTAACGAATGTAAGAAAAGACACAGAAGGCATTTTATTAAGGGTGGGATGCTAAAACATGAAGAGTCCAGCTCTTACATAACTGAAGGGTAGAAACTGAATATCAGGAGCAAAAGGAAATTAATGAAATAGAAGAGGATGCAGCAAATGTAACCAATTTTCAAATCACCAGCTAGTTAAACTCTCCTTTGCAGATTGGACATTTTTTTTCTATTTGCAGCAAAGCTTTAAGCTACAAGCTAGCATCAGGCCACCAGAGACATTTCCTGGAGCCCACATATATCTTTCCTCTTATCTTCTCATGTCCTGTCACCAAAAAACAAAAAAGGTTGGGACAGGGGAATATTGTCTCCTTTCCTTTTCCATGCTCTCTATGCCTCCCAAGAATATGGTTATCTTCCCCAACTTGCCCCAAATCCACATGCCCAACCTACTACTTCCTGGTGTTACTGGGAGTCTGAGCAGACCCAGAAAAACACGACTTGTGGGAAGTTCCCACAGCTCTACAGCTTAGAAACAGTATCCGTTTTGTTCATTCTCTATTTCCAGTGTGTGCCAAATGAGTGACAATGGCGGTTGTTTTCCAATGAATAACTGAGTGAGTGAGTGAAGCTTCCAAGAGAACACACAGAATGTCAACACGTGGTTTCTGAGTTTGTGTGCTTCCAAGAACCTCCACAGAAGTTTCTCCTGCTGGCTTTTGTATCTTGTACACTTGGGGACACTGAAGTGATGTTTTGCTGGATCAGGAAGCATGAAAGTAAGAGGACCAGAGTCTGCTGAATCTGTGAAGCTAATGACACCTGGGATGTCTTAACTTCTCTTCCAGTTCTTGTTTAGTCTCTACCGCCTTCCCCACCTCTCTACCTCTCCTGCTTCCCAGTCCCACTTGCCTGATCTCCAGGGCTCAGCTGTGAACTCACCTGCCTAAAAGTATAGTTCATGAAGACTGAACTCCCCTAGGATTACTTGAATTTTAGTAGATGGTTCTTGAGAACCAGCCAAGAAGAATAAAATGGAGTGGCCAAATTTCCAGAGTGTGGGAACAGGAGATATGAGGGGACTGACTTTCTTCCCTGCATTTATCCCAAGTAGGCAGCTACATATTCCGGCCATTCATATGTTTGTGTCTGCTCACTGATCACACTCGTGGGCCAAATTGGATTAGGACCCAGACTGACAAAATTTCTTTAGAATCAAGAATGACCATCTCTGCATGAACCCATTCATTCATATATCTCTCTCATTCATTCATTCATTCATCCATTCATTCACTGAAGACCAGTGAGGAGAAAGACAACTATACATCAACTAGCAACTTACAGACTCAGGGAGTAAGAAATAGTTGTGAATGAAAGAGGGGCTTCATAGCCAACCTGGGACTTCAGGTGGCTTCTTGGCAGGTGTGACAAGCACAGTGACTGATTACATAGGATGGTCTGATTATAAGTTCCTAACTGGGCAGCCACATCCCAAGCCTATAGCTTCCTTAGCAAAAGGTCAATCTTTCCCTTGTGAGCCCTGTCGATTGTTCTTCTGCATCTGGGATGATGCACCTTGACAACGCCAGGGAAATCTTTTTTTTCCAGACACCTTGGAGATGCAACCACACATCACCAGGTGGAGCACCCAAACTTCTCACTATTAATTTGTTGCTGCATACCATTTCTACTTACTGTAAATGTTAAATGTTAACTTTCCTATACTTACCAATGTCACAGTATGTATCTCTCCGCTTTGCTTTTTATTAAACCCTACAGACTTTCCCGCCTCACTTTCTCCTGCCTCCTTAATCTACCACTAATAGATTTCATGTACCTTCCTTATGTTCTCTCCTTTGATTTTAAATGCATTTTTAAAAAGTTCTAGCCCTGGCTGGTGTAGCTCAGTGGATTGAGTGCTGGCCTGTGAACCAAACAACCACAGTTCGATTCCCAGTCAGGGCACATGCCTGGGTTGCAGGCCAGTTCCCAGCAGGGGGCGCACAAGAGGCAACTGCACATTGATATTTCTCTCTCTCTCTCTCTCCTTCCTTTCCCCTCTAAAGATAAATAAATAAAACCTTTTAAAAAAAGTTCTTAACACCATTTTTCAGAGCATTTTCTTGATCTGTTGAGATTTTGCTTCTGGCCATGTCCTCAAAATTTTGGCTTATATTTGTAAATATTTGGCTTATAATTGTAAAGTCTTATACAGTTTTTTATAGGTTTGGATGTTCCTTTATTAACATAGTAATCAAATTATTCAGAAAATGAAACAAACACCTGAGGTAAAAGGAGTGAGGCCACGGGTGTTTGTCACAGAGGATGCACAGAGATGGACTGTGTCTGAGGAGGCAGAGGCTGGAGGGCTCAGAGAAGGAAGGCTCAGTGGGAGAGGAGCATGGCTGCTTCCACGTGCGCAGAGCAGGCTGGAGTGCCTGGAGTTCAGTCTATAGGTGGACAGCTAGCTAAGAGGAAAGCCAAAGCCAGGGCAATTGGATTCTTGGGACTCAGTTTAAAATTTTATTCTCTATCTAAGGATCAATAGACAGATACTGAACAGTTTTAAGCATGAGAGGAGCAGCGACATTATCATGCATGAAGCTATTTCCAAGTATCTTCATGTATTGCTATGTTTTTCTACTTGGGAACCCCTAAGTCAGCACATTTGTTCCTGGGGAAAGTTAATACCGCCTTCCTCAATAGCAAAGACAAAGACAGGGTCAAGTTTCCACTTCAGAGATAGTAATTCAGATCTTTGTGAAAGCCAAAGATCTGATTCGTAAGATTTGCTAGTGAATCTAAGGAAAGTCCTGTCAACTGATGGTCATTGGCACTAATTCAATGCCAAAAGGAATCCCCAAGTTGGCGTGTGGTGGAAAAGGAAACTTTATTCAGTGCAAACAGTGATACCGCATGACTGTGAAAACAGCGCTGCTGTCGAAGAGCTCAACTTTGATGCGTCACAGCTATGAGGCGGCCTCCAAACCAAGCAAAGCTGGGGCCAGGCCCTTGTTCAGCTAAGTAGCTCTTCTCTGTGATGCGATGGTCTTCTCCAAGATGGTCTGGTTAACCCTGGTCAGCTCTGCTCTGGTGAGACATCTTTACAACCCAGGAAACACAGTCTTCAGAGGGAAGTGCCCTCTATGAGCCAAAGGGAGCTGTCTTACAGAGATAGAAGTTTCTGCCCCTAGTCCTTGATTAATCTGTCCTCATGCAGAAGAAGGTGCCAATTTCTCGCAGTTTGATTGGCTCGAAAGGCACTGTTCTGATTGGTCAGAATAGAGCCATTTGATTGGCCAGAGCTGCACAGCTCTGATTAGATAGTGAAAGCCTCAGTCCTATTGGTTGAAATAGAATTCTAGGACCTTGATAAGGGCTGGCTCAGATGGCAGGAACACAGTTCACAGAGGCAAGTGTAGAGAACAAAGAAAACGTTCATAGGGAGTTAATGTTAAGAAAATTAGCTTAGGAAAGCCAAAACCGCTAGCCTTGCTAATCTTTAGACTTGTGCGCCAGGAGATAAGAGAGGCAGGGTGAACAGAACGACCTAGCAGATAGCCAACTGGCCAGTTGCCCCAGCCTGCTGATCAGGAGCCTCTCCGACCAATTGCTAAAGAAAGCACAGGCCTAGAGGGGGCAGTCCAGCCAACCACAGGATTGTCCACGCGCTGAACATGCAGTCCGGCTGCCAATAGCTAACTGCCACATCTGCTTCTGTAATATGCTTGCTTGCTTGTTTCCATGAAACCCTAGCTGTGAGCATTAGCGGCGCGACTCTCATTTGCAGCTCTAAGGAGCACTGTGTCTCCGGACACGTTCGGAGAGTTCGCCCCTGCGCAGGTAAAGCTTTGGCCAATAAAGTAACATCTTCGAAACCCTGAAAGTCTCCGATGTTTGTTCTCGCAACTGGTGGATGTAACAGCAAGCAGAGGAAGGCTTCTCTGTGAATGAAGTTTTTGTGAGAGGCCTCTGTGCAGAAATGGCTGCTGGGCTCTGCTTTTCTTTCATTATTACAATATTATTTGAGCCCAGTTAGCCTCCAGGAGCCCTTCTTAGTAGTGTTTACAATCATGAAGAGAGCAAGGAGTGATGTTTGCCCGGAAGGAGAGGTAATAAACCAGACTGTTTAGTGGGCAGAGGAAAGTGGGTTAGGAGTGTGTACCCTAACATCCATTCACTTACCCCTTCTTCTTTCGTATTAGGATGCCCTTTGAGCTGGGGTGGTCACCTGACTAAATTATAACTACTGAAACGTAAGAAGTGTCATGTATGACTTTCATAAATGATCCGTAAAAGAAAATGTGTCCTTCCTCTCAATTTATTCCTTCTTCCTGGCAGAAATGTGGTTGCAGTGGCTGGAGCTCAGGAAGTATTCTTGGACCATGAAAAAGTCAGTCCTATGTTGGGAGTGGCAGAGCAACAAGACAGAAGGAGTTCCCTGAAAAGAAATATACTTTTAGAGTATTTAAATTGCTGATATGTGGGATTTTGTTGTTGTTGTTGTTGTTGTCATCTGTAGCCAAATGCAATCCTGACTGCTACGAGAGTCATGGGATCGGAAGTAGATTATATATCTCAGGGTGACAGGATCCTGAAGGTCACTTACGGGGAGATGAGGCAAAGGGGATTATGTTCTACCAGAAAAATAGAACTCAGCATATAAAACCTGCCGCCTTGAATAACACACTGAATTAACAAGTTTTCTTCTCTCCTTCCCAGGGCAAAACCAAATCCAGTGAGACAAGCACATGACTCAGTAGGTAGGGTGGGAAAAGTCACATTCCCTGGGAAGTCGATTCCCGGTTTCTTTTATGTGCCTTTGGTAGTACACGGTTTTTACTATCTCATGAGGAGACTCTAAGCACAGAAAAGACGACTTTGGAGTTAAAAATTACATTCAGGTTTTTTTTTAAGTAACACTTCTAAAACCTGGGTTTTCTTAAGCTTTTAAATTAAGCTTAACAGATCTTATGATTTTAGTTATAAATCTATTTAAATTCATATAATTGTTTACAAGACTTTGGAACTTAATTACATTCCCTTGAATACTTTGTAGTATTCAAAGTATTACATTATAATGAAAATATATTTAATTTTCTTTTTAAGAGCTTTGGTTGCCTAATATAGTTTTCTCAAATACTTAAATAATGCTTGCAAAATTAATAAGTCGACACTTACACATAAGGTGAGAATCAGAGTCTCTTCAACAGGGCGACAGGCTGTGTCTGACAGCCCCAGAGAGCCCAGCAGTCTGAGTGGCTTGTCATTACACACTTCCAGGAGCGGGTGGGGATGAGATGGCAGCTGTTCCTCAGGAAAAGCAGAACAGAACCGAATGACCAAGGATGTGCTGCAAACCTGCCCAAGCTGTCCATGCAGCTGGCCCTGTCTCAGGCCATACCTTCCAACAGAAGATGGGCAGAATGGCCCTTGAGGTGGACCCTGGCCTACAGGATCCGTGTATGTTGTGGCTGCTCGTGGTCCAATATGCACAGACAACAGAAGTCCTGTGGAGAAAAAGGGACAGCATGGCCACTCTCTGAGAGAGTGAGAGGGCCCTGGCCCCTGCCTGGACAGGCTTTTATTGTTTTTCTGGGTACATTACATGGAGGATGGTCCTCATTTACTATGCACAGGTTCACTGCAGGTGATTACCTTTTACAGATGATAACAAAGGAAAGAATGTCACTAATTACTTCAAAGTGAAGGATGTTGCAGACCAATGGGAAAAGTGGTTGAACCAGTTACACTCCATACTGGGGAGGTTTAGCACAGACTTTAGGAAGTTACAGTAAGCACTTGCTGCCTCAATTCAGGGGGAAGGAGTTTTAGTAAAAGCAAGTCTCATAGTAGTCTGGGTACAATGCAGGCCTGACTCCCCACGGGAAAACCTCTCCACAGGCGTGGTCCCAAGTGCCACTCACTCCCCACTGGTTTTCCATGTGGAGGCTGACCTACATTTCCATGCCATTTGAAGTGGTTCCCTACAGGCCCTCATGGGCCTGATTCACACGTTAAACTTAGGATGTCCTCTTTCTCTCCCCCTCTGTCCGTTCAGACTCTGCCCACTGTGCAAGGCAAATTCAAGACGTCTGTCCTTCACTAACCAGGCCCCCAGCAACAGCCCCATCTCAGAACTTTGGTTTGTGCAGTCTCTCTCCCCGCTCTCTAAACATTTCTCACATATATATATATATATATGAATAAATGAATATATAATATGAATGAATATTTATTCGACTAATAAATGAATATATATATATAGTCAACTAATTCACACATTTCTTAAAGACCAGTAAATTATACCATTTTTAAAGCTCCACGGGGTTCAGATCTAGTCACATGGCAGACACAGCACTCAGCGCACACTTGCTTACCGATAGATCCCATAGTAACTCTGTGGTATGGTATCTATAATCCACATTAAAATAGTCCCACATAAACTGTATGATATTGTGCGGTGTGGTTAGTTCAAGCTTCAATGCTAGAGAAGTCAATTTCCATTTTTGAGGATCCACACTCCAGAAACACTGGGTTGATACCCAAGCATTGGCACCCAAATGCTCCTGGCACCCAAATCTTAACTAATACCTCAGGCTTTATTAAAATGTATCGTACATGTCTGAGAAGGGTATTGATGATTAAAAATTAGTTGATAGTCAATTAATATAATGAATGTTAGAATAGGCTTCACTGATAAAAATCAAGGTGTTAAGAAGTTGAGTTGGCCTAAATATTTTAAAGACATGCCCTACCTTTAACAGAGGATATAAATCTAGTGCCATCTATGGTCTGTACTCTTCAGGAGGACCCTCAATGACAGTGACCCGTGAATGGGCCAATGTCCAGCAATGGCAGCTCTGTGTCCAGCAGTGCAGCTCTGTGACCTTCATGGTCAGAGGCATCCCTGTGCCTGATGCTGACCATGAGTGTCACAGAGCTGCATAAGAACACTGTTGTGTGTGCCTCGGGATTCTGTCACACAGATGGGGATCGGACACCTAAGTTGTAGGGAGCTGGGACATCTGCAAACTTACAAAACAGATCGATCGAACTACTTTGTTAATAATTATTTGTTTTTTAAATAAATGTGGGACATTATTTGAGTTGAGAGTTACTTTAATTAAAACCTGGTTGCAAGGTTGTGGGAGTGCTAACCCTCTCCCCTCAACCTTTACTAAATGGACTTGGTAAATGGACTTGGCTGAAGTGGGACAAGGGTTGAGGGAGCCCAAAGGGAACCTGTGAGGCCCTTTCTCAGGGATTAAATTTCCTATACTGACCCCAGGGTCTCTGCCACCTCCCCCACTCACCCAGCCAGAAGGAGCCTCCCCTGTACCGTTTCCTCAGTCCACAGGAGCCCCTGGAATTGGAGGCCCCTGGGAGGAGGCCATATTGTTCAGTCATGCATGGAGAGTGCCTGTAGGAACCCTAGCTGGTAGGGGCTGAGAGAGGCGGAGCTATACTTCCTCATTTTCAACGTTCTTGGACGTCTGGTTGCAATGCTGGTTCAGGAGGTGATTTTTAATGTGGTGTCTGGTGACCCTAAGGCCACCGTTCTGTGGAGCACGTTTTGAGGAGCAAGCACTGTCTTACACAGGCTCTTCACAAGGGCTGTTCCCTCCCACAGGAAGTGTGTCCTCTGTGGGGCACAGCATAAGTGCTCCTTAAATCACAGCAAAGGATGTACGTAGAGAAAGTCTGTAAGTAGTTGTTGGCAATGTTGATCATCAATACCTGAGAGCTAGCTTTATTGTATGAGGCTTGACTTTCAGAGTTGACCTGTGGGTGTTGGGACAATTGTTGGTGATGTTAGGTCACTCTGTTTTCCTCAGACCCTTGGACCAAGGGCTCCTCTGTGGTGACTTGGGTCAGAATGGGACTGTGTTTCTCTGCCTACACATAACGTTGGTGAAGGGGAGTGTAGTGCTCTACATGACACCTAGGGTCAGCATGAAGAACACCCATGTTTGCAGCTAAGCATCCTGGCAGACAAAGGAGGCCATGCCACCACGTGATTCCCTGTACCCACTTCACCTGGGTGCTTGCTTACAAAGCGGATTCCTGGGCCCCACCTTCATTCTGCCTCACCAAGATCCCAGGGGCAGCTAGCTGGGTGTCCTTTTGCATGCTGGATTTTGAGCCTTGCTTTCTGCGCAGGAAGCCAGGGGAGACCTTGGTGGGAGCAGGAATGGCGAGGAGGCATCTCCCTGTAGGCAGCTCCTCAATGGCAAGGAATCCTGACACATTTGTATTTTCCCCCATGGCACACACACCTGCTCTCTAAGCATTTGCCAGGCTCCAACTAAGGACTCACTTATTTTTCCCTGATGGTGGGATGACAGAAGCTCTTTTCTCTGGGAAATGCCACACACACTGCATCAGCAGCCCTTTTCCTGGAGCTTTAAGATGAGGCAAGAATCGATGGTCCCATCTTAAACATGCCACGTGCCTTAAAAATATGGAGTCATTTCTACAAACTGCACCCAAATAAGCAACAAGGAGGGAGCATCACGCTGACAAGAAAACCCCAGCTCCTCAGTGGAGCACTCCAGTGGACAAATGCTGGGGGCCTCTCCACAGCGGCTGACCCCGCCTAGAAGTGCCGTGTGACCAGCTTGTGAGGAATAGTGTCAGCAAAGAGCCGCAGAAGACCCAGGCCAGGCCTCCTGGCTGCATGAGGGACGGGGTGCTCTGACTACATCCAAGGTGTTTTCCACACTCTCAGGAAAGCCATGTCCCCATTTCCCCCACAAACAAATTTTGGGGACTGTGCTAGGATCGGAAAAGTTCCTGTGGATTTCTAGAGTTTTGAGGATCTGAAAATCCTGCCGCTGGCTGGGAGTCAATGCTGATTATTTTAAATGCAGAAGAGGATGCATCTGAGCATCTGGCCTAGGAATCGACTAATCTGTCTACAGTGTAATTGGTTCTGGAAGACCTGAAAAACAAATTGAGGCTGGCGGGTGTAAATAGAAGAAAAGATGGCAGAAGGGAAGCCAGATGGATGAGCTCAGACATGAAACACACAAACAAAAGCTGCTTGGGAGAGTGGAGGATCTCATTTGCATCTGGGCCCAGAACTGGACTGGCATGAGGGTCTTCCTCAGCCTGGAAGCAGCCTGAGCCGGCGTCTGGCCCCCAGCATAGAGCCTGCCCCCGAAGAGCAGGAACCAAAACCAGCTTTCACTCAATCATGCAGTCCTTGAACACATTGTGACGGGTAGGCCCAAACTGCCCTGGTTGCGGGATTAAGAACACAAACAAATCATTAAAAAAAGTCTCACAGTTCCTTAGAGAATTCACGCTCAACACTGAGACAGGGGTGTGAGCAGAGCGAACATCGGAGGAAGCTGACGCCCTGGTCACTGTGTGCGACTGTTCCGAGGCAGAGCGTCTTGCATGTGGCAGGCCGTCCGAGCACGTTGGTGACAAGGGTGCCTGGTCTGGTGTACAGACATCTCCTTACCCAGTGAAGCCTTCATGCAGCCAGGAGGGAGCCAGGAGTCCCAAAGGTCGAATGCTGAACTGAAGGTCATTCGTCAGGGGAAGTCAAACAGGCATGACTTCTATGTTTACCCAACAAATACTTACAATGAAAAACTAAAATTTTCGTTTGCTAACCAACACTGAAAACACTTTCCAAGAATATCCCAAAGAGCCCGAGACAGACCGTCCATCGGCCAGGTGCAGTGAACAGCTCAGCAGCAAACAATTACGCTGCTCCTTTCAAAGCTGAGACATGTGACCCACCAGTTAAGCCTCCTGCAGTCTCCTTCTGATGGCCCCTGCTTTAGGACATTCTCTCCAGGTTTGTCACCACAGCCTTGTGTTCTGTGTCTGCTTTCTTTCGCAGTTTGCACCTTGTGCCGTCACATTTCATGCTTCCAAATGAAAAATCAAACTGCCAGTTTTCATCTCTTCAGGGGAAATTAGTTTCCTTTCTCCCATAACTCATAAGGAAGCCTCATGCTGTAAACAGACAATTAATTAGCAACACCAGAAGTGCATGAACTTCAGTTCCTGAGGTTACTGAGGGAGATTTGGCAACTATGATTTTGGGAAGGGGAGGTAGACACCTTCAGAAGGGGTGCGAGGTGCAGGTTATTTAACCATTTTCAGGCGAAGGAAGGATGGCCACACATTTGCCAGGTCCATGCCAGTTGTCACAGGGTAGTTATTAAGAGCACCCTCTCACTCTAAAGTGTCCCAGTTTGGCTGATAAATAATATCATGACTCTAACAAAAGTGAAAATGAAATAAGGAGCAAAAGCTTGTTTTGTGGAAGAAACCAGACAAGGAGAGGCTGCATATCACATGATTCCTTTACACGAACTGTCCACAACAGGCAAACACATAGAGACAGAAAGCAGGTTCGTGACTTCCAGGGGTGGGGGTGTGTGGGGAGAAATGGGAAGTGACTGTGAGCAGGTAAGCAATTTCTTCTGGGGGCAAGAAAAATGTCCTAAAGGTGATCATGGCGGTGGTGGCAAGATTCTGTGAATGCACTAAAAACCGTGGAATTGGAATTGTGTGCTATGTGAATTATAGCTCAATAAGCAGCTATATTAAAACAAAAGTTTAAAAGAGTTTAAACTTTAAAAGTTTAAAAGTTTCAGCCACAGAAATAGAAAGGAAAAACAAAAAAGTTTGTGCTTTCTGCCATTGAGCGCTCTAGAAAGAGGCTGATTGTTCCATTTTGAGGGGTGTGGTGACTCTCACTGGCCTCTGGAGGGCCCCTTGCACACAGCTCCTACAAGTTCACAAGCCTCGTTGGAGCAAAGAAAACAGTGTGAGGTTCCCCAGCATCGTTGTTGAAAATCAAGGTATGCTGAATGGCCTTGAAATGGTGGAGAGTGTCAGTGGTGAGGGACAAGCATCCTCAAGGTGCAGACAGGCAGGTGTGCTTAGAAGCAACAATCATTGGCTGGAGGGAAGACGGCAGAAGGTCCTGAGTGAGACTTATTCCAACTAAGTCATGTCCATTGTCAGTGGGCCCCCATTTAGCAGGGTAGGGAGAGGACACAGTGTTAGGGTGGAGGTAGGTGTGGGGTAGGAGTTTGTCCCCCAGAGGAATTAAGCCCATTATCCACATGTAGCCCAGAGTGGGGACAGGACTGCCCACTCAGGTCAGGAACTCTAGGCAGTGAAAGACAACCACGAAGCGTTCACCTGACAAGAGTATCCCTCAGCCCCGGTCCTTCAAAAGAGATTACAGGACCTGGAGAGCACCCCATTCCCAATCCATCTACCAGCACTGGGATCCTCGTTCAAGGGAAGGGAGTTGAGCTTGAAATATGTGAAAAGACTGAAAATTTGTTTTGTGTATTTTTATATTCCCAACCCCAGGGAAGGGTCTGGCACTCAGCAGGGTTTTTTTTCGGGTGGATACATAAATGGGTAGGTGGGTGGACAGTGCACACAGGGTCACACGATCTGAGAAGGCTACCAGTACAGTGCAGTGTCCCAGCCCAAGGCCGGGGCACTGAGTCTAGGCCACCAACAGAGGGTGCTCTGCCCCTGAAAGAGCAAGGCTCAGGGCCAGAGAGGTAGGTGATGCAGGGGTGACAGGGGTCTGGGCTCATTGCAGACCAAAGACAGAGATGGGGTGTCCTAACCTAGGAGCTGGGGAAGGCACTGCACCCCAGCGATCATGCACTCAAGGAGGGGAGGAGACAGACCTGTTCTCCTGTGTGGGTTTTTCCTCGGCATTAGGAAAGGAAAGCCTGGCCCTTGGGGGAGGGTAGGATCGACGTGAACTTTGTTCATCACCCTGTCCCCAAGTGTCCCACACAATGACTGGCACAGGGAAGGCACACAATTAGTGATTCTAGGATGGAATGAATGAATGAATGAATGAATGAATGAATGAGTGAATGAGTCTAGGAAAACTAGATCTGAGCTGGACCATATTATTCTTAGGCTACATGTGAATACATATATTCTTAGGCTATGTCTCTGGGCTTTGCCTGGTCTGTCTGGTACAAGAGTTACACATAAATTCCCATAAACCACCCAGTGCTCTTTCCACTGTGCAGAGCTGAGTGCTGACAATGGCAAACCTAACTAGCTTCACAAGGAGGAAGATTTCTGGGAGATACACCCTCCCCTCCAAACCACGTGCACTAGTGCAGGGCAGACAATGTGAAGAAAGAGCAGTGTGGAAACACAGAGCACGGCCCTCCACAGAGGCCAGTGTGTTAGACCACAGTGACAGTGTCCCTCTGACACTTGGAGACCCAAATGGGGTTGTTGGACTTAGAAGTGAGTCCAGGAATGAGTGACATGGAGCTGGAAAGCAGCTCATCAGATTGCTTCCAGCTTTTTTACATCTGTTTATCTACTTTTTCCTTCAGAGCAAGGTCTTGGCTTCACTGTTTTTGTTTTTTTTTAATCAGAGTCAAGGAAACCTGCCAAGAAAAGGGCAGTCCGAACTGGGTAGAAGAGCCAGCCAAAGGAGCCATGGTGCTGCCCCCAGGGAAGGGGAGAGGGATGCTCACAAACCCACTCCTAGCCCTGAGCCCCGTCCACAGCAGTCTTGTCTCCTTGGAGGTAGGTTTGGAAGGTTTCTTCTTCCTTGTGGGTTTGGAGTTCTCTGTAATTTCAAGCTGTTGAATGCGCTTGTGAACTCATTATTCTTTGTTTTAAATTCTCTTGAGATGAACTCCGCAGAATCTTAGGATTTTATAACTAGAGGAAAAAAGGATAAGAACATCAAAGTCTGTTTCTTTACTTAGAGTTAGAGGAAGAGGTGGCTGGTGACTTAACTCCCACCCCAATATGCAGACGATCTCTCTGTCTCTCTCTGTGTTTCTGTCTCTCTCTTTCTCAGTATCTCTCTCTCTCTCACACACATACACATGGAAAGAAAACGGTAGTAAGAATGAACTTTTCCTGTGTTAAACACCGACGAAAGGACACCACTCTGGCCTCTTGTTAATGGCTGCTCAGCTCACATCAAGACGGCCGGCTGAGTCCCATGGCTGGAGGTGCCAGTGGAACCCTGTCAGCGTTTTGCCAGTGAATATGGAGTCTCAACCATGAGGTGCCTTCCTGCTCCTGGAGAACTTGGGAATAGTTCTTAGAGTGAAACTAGAAAAATCCACACATAAAAGGTGGGAGAAGCCATGTGTGGGAATTGTTGGTCGAATGTGACCAAAGAAATTGGAATCATCCAAAACTCAAGGCGACCCATGAGGGAACTGGCCTGTGGTGATCAGGTAGTGAGCAGGGTCCTGCTGGTGCTGCTCAAAGAAGGGCAGTAGACTCCCCAGGTGACTGTGAGGCCTGAGGCCCCGTGGGAAGAGCAGAGGTCAGGAAGCCAAGCTGGCCATGCACCCGTAGTGGGAAGGAGGTGCTCCTAGATATCCTGAAACTGCCCAGCCAGGCTGTCCCTGGAGTCGGGCTAGGGGAAGGGGGTCCCTTTCAGTGCCTGAGCTGGGTGACCTTTCTAAAGATGGGCTACTGCTAGCATGGGATTGTCTGCCCTGGGGCTCTGCCTGCAGAGGGCGGACGCACTGCACCGTTACATTTCTCATTGGTTACATTTCTCATTGGTTACATTTCTCATTGTTAACCTCTTGGTTACATTTCTCATTGTTAACCTCTTCTCTGGGGGTGGAGACACATGGAGTGTAACTAGCAAGAGAGAACCTAAGACAAGGGGCTGTGGTCCCCTCTCTCAGTTTCCTAGGGAAGCCTTCACAAATTATCACAAACTTGGTGGCCTAAACAACAATCACATATTCTCTCAGAGTTCTGGGGCCCCCAGTCCAAAATCAAGCTGTCGGCAGGGCCATGCTCACTTTGAGGGCTCTAGAGGAGGATCCTCATTTCCTCTTCCAGTTTCTGGAAGCTCCGATGTTTCCTGGCTTGTGGCCACATCACTCTGGTCTCCGTCTCCACCTCCATGTGGCCCTTCTCCTGCGTGTTTGGGTCTCAGACCCCCACCTGCTTCTCTCATTAGGAACCTGTTGGTGGATTTAGAACCAGTCTGAATCCGAGATGCTTTCATCTCATGAGCCTAAGCTTAATTACATCTGCAAAGACACTTATCCCAGGTCACATTCACAAGTTCTGGGGATTAGGACTTGGACATATCTTTTGGGGGGTCACAGTTGAACCCACTGCACTGGTGCATGCCAAGTTTCCAAGCCTGCCATGTGGCGCCAGCTTCTGTGGGGGCGTAGACTTCTCAGGGAAAGCCAACCTATGGGGCCTCCTGGGGCAAACTGCTTCCGCCAAGGAATCCCCCTACTGTCTAAACTTGCTCTTATATTAAATCAATTCCCCTGAGCAATTCAGTTTTGTCATTTCATCTGGAAAGCACCTGTGAGGGTCTAACTAACCCTGAGCCTCCTCTCAGTCTTGAGGACCACATCACCGAACACACAGGACCTACTTGCACAAAGAATGTGGGCAACTTCTCCCTCTGTTATCACCACCTCAACAACTACCTACAAAGAAGGTTCTAGAGAAGGTTGGGTATAGAGTCAAAGAGACCATTCTGAACTCATTCAAAAAGCCACCATTTTATCACCTTTTTCCTCAAGGGGAACATAAAGAGAGTTTGCTTGGTGCTGCCAAAACTGGATTTATCTTCTTCTTTGGTGGTCAGCCCTGGCAGTAAAGGTTGCTACGTCGGGGCATAAGAAACACCATCCCGGCTTATGTGCGGGGAAGCACTGAAGGGGCTGGCTGCAACAGAACTGTCTGAATCTTGTGGGAGGTCAGGTGAGAATCTCACTAAAATCAATGGTGGTGGGATTAGGAATGAGAGTCCCAGGATGTCTTCAATTGTGTAGCGTGGGTGAAATGGAATATTGTCCGGGTCAGTTGAGATTCCTGATGGATTAGGTGGTCCTGTTTCATGGAGAGTAAACATGAATGAGAAGATAAAGTAGACAGCAGAGAAGCAGCTGTGAGTGGCTTTATCAGCTGAGAGTCCTCCCCAGATTCATTCGAGGAAGCTGATGCCCATACAAAGAAGAGCTGAGAGGAGATGGTCGTGACTATTGCACTTCAGAAGGCTGCTTGTCCCCATGGTAGGACAGAGCCTGTGAACACGGTGGACATCATTGTGATCCATAAAGTGATCTCACTATTTCATATTTTGGAAAGGTATAGATCCATAGGATAGGTTTTTGTCCTACATGAATAAACAAGGCAAATATAAAATATAGATGTTCTGTGGGTGTGTAAATATCCATGGTTTACATCTTGGGTTACTGATAAAAAGGCAGCTCTTGTGTCTTATATGTAGTGTATGTCCAGGAGCAGGACTCTGTTAGAATTTGTAAAATTAAGCAGATTCCTAAAAGGGAGCCAAAATTTCATCATGGTGAGATATTTGATGGAGCTGGTGCACCAACAAAAATTGTTGATAATCTTGATTTGTGAGTGGTCTTTGGGATGTTGGTCGTTAATATTCTTATAGTTGAAACATAATGGTAATTTTTACATTGTTGGTTATGGTTAAATTCCATGTGAGAATAATAGGGTTATAAACTGTATTTAAGTATTGTTTTTGTGAT
Organism: Carollia perspicillata; assembly: GCA_004027735.1. NCBI lineage: Eukaryota > Metazoa > Chordata > Mammalia > Chiroptera > Phyllostomidae > Carollia > Carollia perspicillata. The sequence continues at coordinate 22,837 of PVKM010011443.1, forward strand.
TAGTTTTGTAGGTTTTTCTTCAAACTTTCACTTATTTATGGTAGGCTAGGGTTGATTGTAAGTGGTGGAACTGGATGTGGTATAGCAATGAATTCTGGCAAATCTTTTTTAGATGTGATCGTTTCTGAAACTTATTTGGGGAGACTGCTCGTGGGTTTTGGTTACACAACAGCTGTGGCTGCTGAACAATATGCCCTGAGGTCGGAGTTTCTACTATCACTGTCTTAAGGCTGTTTCCTTTGGGACTGTTGATGGAAGTGACGGTAGTTTTGTATATTTTGAAAAATAATGATATGGAAATTTTATTTAGGTTTAACGGATGAGAGTGCTGAGCAATTAATGGCCTAGAAATCCTGGGGATTTTTTTTGTGAGGAGGCTATAAGCATCACTGCATTATGTAAGTATGGGACTTGACTGGTTTATTGTTCTTTTATGGTTATACCAAAACTAATTGGAGGTTGGTTGGTCTATTTAATACAGGAAAAATGAGATAATCTTCAATAGATGGAGACATATAAGAATAGCCCAACTACATGCACAATATGTCAGTATAGGTGCTAAACAATGGTGCAAATAAAACAGGACTGTGGTAGTGGAGAAAGCAGACAACGAGAAAAGTGGCACTGATCATTCCATGCAACACATGGAAGCCTGCGGCTGTGGAGAATGTTGAGCTATCAACTCCATCTGAAGTTGTAGATGGCGTTTCATAATATTCTGAGGCTCGCAGTGATGTAAAATAAATTCCTGGAGAGGGAGTAATGTACAGGACTTAAAGTACTGGTTTGTGATTTCCTTTTATCACTGTGGTGAGCTCAGGTGCTGGAGACTCTGTAAGCTAACAGAACTGCAGTGTTAAGAAGGGGCACTTCCAGGGGACTGAGAGGGTGAATGCCTGGGGGTGGTCAACAGTCACCTAATTTGGATGTTTGGGCTAGGCTCGAATGGCAAAGAGCTCAGAGGAAACTGGAATAAAAGGAAACGTAAATAATAAATAGGAGTATTCCTTATCAGAGTCCTTGTTGGACAGTTGGTGTGTGGTGGCCCCGAAATGTGCTTTCTCCAGTGGTGTCTATCAACACTGGTGTGTGATCAGTCTCTTGGGTAATAATAAGGGTTATTATTTAACTCAACAGTAGGAATGTTGAGTTAAAGTGGGATCATAGGCCCAGACTGGATGTCACCGATTGGGTTGAGAGGGCTACTACAGGGGCAGGTCCCAGCCTTGGGGTAGCTGCCAGGCCTAGGGAGCCCTGAAGGAACAAGAGTACCACTCCAAGAGTGCCTGGGAAGCCTGCAACAGACATGGGAAGGGCACCACCACTTAGAGTTTCAGCCCTTAGACTCCAAAATCAGGCTGGGTTGGAATCTTGATTGTGGGCAAGTTTCTTGGCCTCTCTAAGCTTCACCTGAAAAGGGGGTTTTTGTGAAGACTATAAAATTTCCAGGTAAACGCTTAACATTTTACTCCTTAACTGGATCCTCAGTGTGTATGTTCACTTAACGCTGGTTTTGGTCCTTATTCGGAGGAAGGAAAGTCACTGATCATACCCCTTTATCCAACCCCTCAAAGCTCAGGACTAATGGGCTGGAAACAGAATTGTGAAGCAGTCACCTCCGCCCCATTAATTCCTCCCATTTCTAGCTTCCTTGTTGTTGCAAATATTTTTTCTTCAGTCACTTGGAGACACAGATTTTCTCTTGATTATTGAATTTATGTAAAATGCAAGGTTCTAACTATAAGGAACCAGGGAAAGGAAGTTATTAGAAAACACTCTGCCTTGTTTCCTAACAATAGATCTGGATAACTGGAAGAATTTCTGACTATTGCCTTCTCAGTCTGCAGCTCTCTTATTGTGTCCTCTGAACAGGAGCTAATCTTATTCAGACAAAACTGACCTAGCCCTGGCTGGCGTAGCTCAGTGGATTGAGAGCGGGCCTGCGAGCCAAACGATCACGGTTCGACTTCCAGTCAGGGCACATGCCTGGGTTGCAGGCCAGTTCCCAGCAGGGGATGCATGAGAGGCAACCATACATTGATATTTCTCTCCCTCTCTCCTTCCCTTCCCCTCTAAAGATAAATAAATAAAATCTAAAAAAAAAACCTGCCCAGTGTGGCATGTGGAACTTCTGATGACCTGCCTGACCTGCCTCTCCTCATCTTCCACACAATCCTGTGGGAATTGACTTGTCCTGCTTCCCCTGCTCCCCCATCTTCTCCAAGGAGGGCAAAGATGTGCTGTGTCCTGTTAAGCAGCGTACATTGTAAAGTTCTCTGGGCACAGAGAAGAAAGGGACTTGGGAGGAGGCAGCAAGTAGGAGAGACATTTTTTTTATCCTCACCTGAGGACATGCTTATTGATTTTAGAGAGAGGGCAGGAGAGAGGTAGGGAGAGAATCCTCAGTGTGAGAAAGGAACATCCATTGTTGCCTCTGCACTAGGCTGACCAGAGACTGAACCTGCAACCTAGGTATGTACCCTGACTGGGAATCAAACCTAGATCTTTCCGTTTACAGGATGCTTCTCTAACCCAGCCCTGCCAGCCAGGACAGAATGCAGGAGAGATTTCATGGGTGTGGCAGACATTGCTTGGAGGAAGAGCAGAACACCATTCCCAGTGAGGCGCCAGCAGAAACAGAGGCTCTGAAGGCAGAGTGACAGCGCAAGTTTTGTAAAGCACAGTGGGTTCATACTGGGGCTCAGCAAATGAGACTTGGCAACATCAAATGTGGCTGAAGGCCTGGATGGGAAAGATGGAGAGGAATGCACCTGGGAGGGTTTGGGTGGAGCCGGGAAGCCTGTGAGAGATCAGTGATGCGGAGACTCTGGGGTCCCTGCTGCATGCTGGAGCCAGTCTGGGAGCAAGGAAATGAGTCAGCAGAGGCCCCTGGGCCAGTGGGCAGGATGCACCTCTGAAGTGAGAGCCCCAGCTTTCACTGACAGGGATGCCTTATTCAAGAACTGTTTGCTTAGGGAGCCATGGGCAACTGCATTTGAAAGGCTGATCCCTGGCTCAGTTGACAGACATCAGTCGCCTACCAGGAGCAAGGATTCCTGCAGCTCAGCCACAGGCTTTTCGGTGGTTTTGTGAGATTTGGCTGAACTTCTCACTCCCTCACCTGTCTCCTAAGGAAACTGAGCGGATTACCTGGCTCACCTTTCCTGAGCTCTCTGTAGACCCTCTACAGAATGTACCAGAGATCACTGTAATAGTGATGCTGTGTTTTGAATTTACATGGCTATTTTCTCTTGAAAACCTTAGGCAGCCTTGGTGATGGTAGAGTAGATTTTCTTACAGTAAGTTTGACTTTCATTTCCTTGTCTCCAAAGACTCTGCACTCAGGGTCTGAATCGGGATCACTTGCTCATTTACCATGTTGCTAGTCTTTTTATTATTGAGTTACGGGAGTTCTTGATATGTTCTAAGTATAAATCGTTTGTCAGATATATATGGCAAATTTTCCCTCCATCTATAGCTTACTTATTAATTTTTCAATGGTGCTTTTGATAGGCAGCAGAATTTTATGAAGTTCAGTTTATCAATTGGTTAGTGTTCTGTGTCTCATCTAAGTAATTTTTGCCTATTTTAAGCTTGCAAAAGTATTCTCCTATGTATACTTCTGGAACCTTTATAGTTTTGGCTTTTCCATTTAGGTGTATAAACTTACTTTGGGGGTATGGTACGAAGTAGCATCAGAATTTATTTTGTCCATATGGACATCTGTCTGTTTACCACCATTGGTTGAAAAGACTTTCCTTCCCCCACTGAACTGCTTGGACAGTTATAGTGAATACAAATTGACTGTACAATCGTGCATCTGTTTCTAGACTATATTTCACTTCATCTGTGTGTAAATATATCCTTCTGCCAATACCATGTTCTCTTAATTAATGTACCTTTATAGTAACCCTTGAAGTCTTGTTCAGAATTGGTGTTACTTTATACTTTACGGCTAATTTATGGTAACTTTTGAATCTTGTTCAAAATTGTTTGGCTATTTTAAGCCCTTTGCAATTCATAAATATCAGAGTGAGCTTATAAATTTCTACAATAAAATTCTCCTTGGATTTAAATGGGATTGCAATAAATCTATGGATTAATGTGGGGAGAATTGAAGTCATAACAATATTGCCTTTCAATCTATGGATACGGTATATGTTGCTTTCTTTAAAAAATAGTTATTTATATTTAGAGAGAGGGGAAGGGAGGGAGAAAGAGAGGGAGAGAAACATCAGTGTGTGGTTGCCTTTCACACGCCCCGCACTGAGGACCTGGCCTGCAACCCAGGCATGTGCCCTAGACTGGGAATCAAACCTGATACCCTTTGGTTCATAGGCCTGCACTCAATCCACTGAGCCACACCAGCCAGGGCTATGTTTCTATTTATTTAATTTATCTCAGATATATATGTAGTTTTTAATGTAGAGGTCTTGAACATGTTTGTTAAATTTACCTCTAAATATTTTATATTTTTGATGCAGTAGTAATGTGGCCTTATTAAATTTCATTTCTAAATGTTCATTGTTTATATATATATACATATATACTAATTTATACATCTAATTTTTATATGTCAACATTGTGTCTTACAACCTTACTAAATTTGCTTATTATTCTTAGCAGGAAGGTAAAATTCCTTGGGATTTTCTATGCATGCAATCATGTCAACTGTGAATAAAGACATTTTTACTTCTTTCTTAACACTTTTACTTTCCTTTATTGTACTATCTAAGCTTTTCAGCACCATGTTGAAAATACGTGGTGAGAGAGGAAATCCTTGCCTCATCCCCTGTTTTACGGGAATCACTCAATTTTGCATCATTAATATGGTATCAGCTATAAATTTTTCAAAGATGTCTTTTATTAGATTGTCACGAGTTGAAGAGTGTTCTCTCACTTCCATTCATACGCTGAAAGCCTACCTTCTAGGGGACCTCCGACTGTGACTGTGTTTGGAGACTGGGTCTTTAAAGAGGTGATTCAGCTAAAATGAGGTTTTTAGAGTGGGCCCTAATTCAATATGACCAGTGTTCTTACTAGAAGAGAAAACAAGGACACAGGCATAGAGTGAAGACCACATGAAGACACAGACAAAAGGCAGCCATCTATGAGCTAAAGAGAGAGGCCTTGCAAGAAACCAGCCCTGCCGACACCTTGTCTTGAACTTCTGGTGCTCCAGAATCACGAGAAAATAATCTCTGTCATTTGAGCTGCCTGACTGTGGTGCTATGCCATGGTAGTCCTAGCAAACTAATACATAGATGAGGAGTGCTTCTTTATGTATAAATATATCCTTCTGCCAATACCATGTTCTCTTAATTAACATACCTTTATAATAACCCTTGAAATCTTGTTCAGAATTGGTGTTACTTTATACTTATTACTAGTTACTTATTACTAGTTTGCTGAGAGCATACTGTTTAAAATTATGAACAGGTGCTGATTTTTGTCAATGCTTTTTTTTTAGCTTCTACTGAAATGACATTTCTATTTATTTTGTTAATAAGGTGAATTATATTAATTAATTATTAAAATAATAACCCAAGCTTGCATTCCTGGAATAAACCCCAATGGGTCACGATGTGTTGTCCTTTTACATGTTGCTGATTTCGACTTGCTAATATTTTGTCAAGGATTTTGTGTTTCTGTTCACAAGGAATACTGGTCTGTAATTATTTGTTTATTTATTTATGGTGATATTGTTACCTGGTTTTGATATCAGGGTGTATCGTTCAAGGTTGAATCAGAGAAACAGAACCAATAGGAGATACACGAAGAGAATTAGTGCAGGAAAATGCAACTGTGGGGGCAGACGAGGCAAGTGTGAAGCCCACAAGACCGTCAGGAAGGGACTTAATGCCACTGAATTAGACTGTTAAAATGGTAAGTTTTGGGTTATGTAGATTTTACCACAATAAAAACTAATAAATGCCAGCAAGGGGACTTCATTCTGCATCTTACAGAGGAGGAAACAAAGTGCAGATACCAAGGGCCTTGCTCAGAGTTGTTCTAGGAAGGGGCAGAACTGGAATTTGCACACACAGCATGAATTCCATTTGGTATGCTCTCTCTTTCCAGGACATTTACTGTGGCCTTGTCATAATAGCATTAAGTTGTGGAAACAGGTTAAATGCCTAAAATGGCTCAGTTGTGGAGAACCCACTAAGTGCAATGTCATAAAGCCATTATATTTATGTTGCTCAAGAATTTTTTATACATCAACTAAAAAATTGGCATATACAAAACTGAACTTACATTATGACCACAGCTTTATGTTTTAAAACTGTTCATATGTTTAATTTAAGTATGTTTAAGAAAAACATACTTGAACATATGTAAACTGTACATATGTTTAATTTAAGTATGTTTAAGCAAAAATATATAAGTGTTTCTATTCAAATTATAATGAGGTTATTTTGGAATTATAAGATGAGGTGATTTTTTTCATAATTTTCCTAGTGTTTCTGTATTGGCTATCTAATTGCTGTGTACCAAATTATCCCCAAACTTGTAACTTAAAAATTTTGCAATGAATATTTATTTTCTCTCACAGTTTCTGTGGGGTCAGAATCTGGGAGCAGCTTGACTGGGCAGTTGTGGCTTGTGATTTCTCGTTAAGATCAGTCATTTGTCAGCAGTGGCTGCGGTCACTTGAAGGCGTAACTGGGTTTGGAGCATCTGCTTTCAATGTATCTTATTCATGTGGTTGACAAGTGGGTTCCTCTCCACAAAAATCCTTCAGTGCCTTAATGACATGTAGCTGACTTCCCCTAGAGTACCTGCTACCCACAGGACCAAGTACCTGCAAAGTTTTTTATGACCTAGCCTCAGATGCCACACATTGTCACTTCCACAGTATTATATGAGACACAGACAAACCCTGATCCATGGGAGGAACTACACAAGGAATGAATTCCAGGAGATGAGCATCACCTTGGAGGCTGGCTGCTACGGTTTCAAACTTTCAAATGAACTATGTGGAAAAATGGAGTATCATGATTCGTGGGGTAGATTCTAGAGCCAGACTGCCTAGTTCAAATCCTAGTTCATCCACATATAATGGTTTCATCAAATATCAAAATGTATATAATCTGAGTAGGCACTTAACCAACATGTATCACACTCTCTTCTCTATAAAATGAGAAGGAAAGTTGTAACTAGCTTACAGGATTATTGTGAACATTCAATGAGTTAATATATATGAGGCTTGGAATACAACATGGCCTAAAATAAGTGTTATATAAGTAATAGCTATTATTATTATTTTTAATGTCAAAGTCAGAAAGCTGATTAGTAAAACAATTATTTAACAGTTGGTGATACAGCATAATTCCAATCATGTAAAAATCTATGTATGCATAAAAAGTTCATTATTTTGTTAATGTCATTGGTTTAAGGGTCATGGTATTATGAGGTGTGACTTAGTTCTTTTCTTTCTACTTTTAAGGCATTCATGTTTTCTGTTGAGAGAAGTATTTGTCTCATAATCAAAAAATAATAAATTATTTTGTAAACATTCATTGTGCAACAGCAAATACTCAACTGTTTCATTTGTTTACATCAACAATAGGTAGTCTCCCTACCTTGGAAATGATCTAATTAGAATGTAAATACTAGTTATCTACATCTCAGACTTCAAAAAAAGATGCCATATAACCAAATGCAGGTCTGGCTGCCCACCGCTTGAAAAGCCAATACACCAGAAGCAGGTGCTGATGTAAAGGACAGTGGTTTTATTCAGGTACCAGCAACCTGGAAGTTGGGAGGACTCTCGTCTCAAAGCCTGTCTTAGTATTTTAGACATCCTGGCTAGTTGATACAGGGGAATTGTGGGAAGAGGGGAACTGAGGAATTGCTGGCAATGTGCTGTTTCTCAGCTCTGCTCTTGGGTTTTTCAATAGTATCTCCTGCGTGCATCATCCTGTAGCTTCACTGCTCCACCTGCAGTCTCACCGCTGATAGCTGAGAACAGCGCATGCAGGCAGCGTTTCTCCTGGTTCTGATAGGAGTCACTGATGCTTGCCCGAAGTCTTGGGGTCAGGGTCATGCCTTGGGTAAGCAGGAGCTGCAGCTGCTGATGTCTACAAAGTACTTATGAGAAAATTTCTGATGCATGAACGTTTTATGAGTTTGTTAGTACATTTTATTCTAATTCCATTTTATGGTAAATTAGAGTAATATAAAGTTTTTATTCTGTTACAATTCCATTTATTCTGTTACACTGTCCATTCTTCTTCCATATCTATGGAGCTATTGACGTCCTCTGAATCTTCTGAGGGAGTGAAGAACTTTAGTTTGTTGTAAAGCAAAATCTTGTGAGTTAAAACCAGATATATATATATATGTGAGACCGTTGAGAAGATACAATTTTTCTGACATGGGAAAAAGAAGTCATGAGGAGGTTTAAAACAATGAAGACAAGCATTATGAAGAAAAAATGGTTAAACCTAAATTAAGTTGCTCCTAATAGTGACCTGAGTCCTTGTGGTGCCCATGACGATAGACTCACAAACCAATCTCCAGTTCCCTGGAAGAGAGGGCAGTGGCGGTCCAGTGTCGGCTGAAGCCAGGCAGACTGTTGCCTGACTTTGGTGGTGCTGGTCTCCATCTGAGCTGAGGTGGAAGCCCGAGAGGAGTTGCTGGTCATGCAACTCCTTGTTGAGCTACTATGCAGTCTGAGGTAATTCGATGATCTGAGACAATTTTAGCTAGAGAATCTAGAGATTTATAAATGTTAGCAAGTAGGTGGCAGCTTTACTGGCATTGGTGTTTAAAGTCTCAGAGAGATTCTGAGGTATATATGCCGAAGCACCACTACTGCCCACCAGGGCAATAGAGCACATCTAAAGAAATTCATCACCATCTGGTGTTCCTCTGGGGGAGATCTCGGGCCATGTGGGTGAGCACTGTGTGTTCACCCTAGAGTCCCATCTGCCCAAACAGTTTCATTTACTTGCCTGTAGCTCTCAGGAGGGAACAGTTCTCCTCTGGGTCCTCCTGAACAGGTTAAAAACATCTGGAGTTGGAGCGCATGTGCTGATGGGATCTGCAGGCGGACCTGCTGTCTTTCAGGAGAAAAGGTTGCTTGGCTGGACAATTTACAGAGCAAGCCCCCGAACAGCAATGGGACATTCAGGCAAATAAAGGAAGCTGTGTGATGACTTAAAGTTCTTCTCTAATCAGCTTTCTAAAGGCTGGAGGGAATCTTGTTGCGACATTGTCTTGTTACTCCTACAACTGAGACTGTTGTGGGTTTAAAAATTTTTTAAAAACAATTTAGTGTCTGATACAGAGTATGTGGCTCTTATGTGTACTAAAGTCAATTAATTTGTTTCCCACTGTAAACTGCATCTGAGGCTCCTGTGGGGAAATAATGCTTGGTTGGGAGGTGTCTGGAGGAGACCCTGGGCCTCCTCATTCATCATCTGAGTCACCTTTCCATTTCATCATCTGCCTGTGTGCTTTTTATTTATTTCTCTTCCCCACGCCTGTTGCTAGGCACCTGGGCTTTCTGCTTTGCTGGCCTTCTACACCTGGTCTGTTGTCCTAGATCCAGTTTTGTCTGTGCATAAGTGAAAAAATAAAGCTTTGAAGACAACGAAGTGAACCAGAGCTCAATGTCGATAAAAGTACCCTAAAATTACCCTTATTTTTATCAGAGAGCCAAATGAAGACCAATTCATTTACTGCATAAAGTCCAGATCAATTTGGTCTAATTATTTGCATACATACAACTGGAATAGCAGATGATTTATAGGCTCCCTTAAATGTGCTTTGTTGGAATCTTAGAAGGAATTTCCAAATTGAGCTTTAATTAGCACCACAAGACAGAGAAGCCGAGCCACCCTATTGCCATTAAGCTTTGCCTGTGATACCAATAACTTTGTGTTAGTTCCTCAAGTTCTCAAGGTTCCCCAAAATATCTTGAGGTTCTTTCTTGCAACCTCCCAGGAAAGCTATCTTCACTTCTTACCTAGCAAGGCTGCCATGAACCTTATGAATAAGCAAGATACCAGGCCAAAAACCAAGGGGCTTTCATTGGCTTCAGAGGCTATCTTTATACTTTAGAGCTTCTGCTGACATCCAGAGGCTAGGCATGTCTCTCTCAGACATGACATTCCAGTTAAAGTTTTGGTTAATAAAACCACAATTGGAAACTGGCCTTATGAGTCCTGTTATGAAGAAATCAAATTTCTATTGGATTTATGCAAATACATATATAGCCATGGAAATAATGATAGTCACTCATTAAGAGTTTCTAAATTTCAAGGGGATCAGTTAAGGAGAAAAATATAAATGCTTCAATATTACTTATAAAAGTATAATTTACCAAATGGCTTTAAGGAAAAAGAAAAACTAAGTTTCTTTATACCTGAAAAACAAAAAGATTGTAAATTAGCAATATTTCCAACAAAAAGTTAC
>PVKM010011444.1:0-33238 GCA_004027735.1 Carollia perspicillata
GGACAAAATCAAGGAGGGGTGGGATCAGGCACAGGAGGTGGGGATGGCTGGGGTTGGGGGAAGTGGTGGGGGGGAAATGGAGACAACTGTACTTGAACAACAATTAAAAATATTAAATTAAATTAAATTAAAAAAAGCAATACATACTCACACATACACACAAAACCCAAGTGGTCCACAAAACAATTTCCTTTCTTTCTGAAGGTTTTACGATGCATTGCAATCATTAACCAATGTTTTCTATTAAACGTAAGTAGCCAATTGAGACAAAGAATCCTTATATCTCTAATTAAAAGTGGGGTGGCATATGTTGGGGATAATACTCATTTAGCTGAGCTTTCTGGGAAGACTTGGTGACTTTGCCAGCTCCAGGTGCCATCTTATCCACTGTTTGACAAGCAACTGTCTCTTTCATGTCATAAATAGCAAAATGGCCGAGGAGGATGGTCAGAGAAGCTCTTAACACACATGGGCTTGCCAGGAACCACACTGACAATAGTAGCATCACCAGATTTCAGACACTTTGGGCCATCCTCCAGCTTTTTCCCAGAATGATGATCAATCTGCTTTAGCTCAGCAAATCTGTGAGCACTGTGAGCTGTGTGACAATCCAGCACAGGTGTGCGTCCAGCACTGATTTGACCTGGAAGGTTCGGATAATCCCTGAGCTGTGAAACCAGCAGCTTCAACTGGTGGGTCATTTGTGCTGTTACCAGCCACAATGCCACAATAGTCATCTTTAACAGACATGTTCTTGACATTGAAGTCCACATTGTCCCAGAAGAGCTTCTCTCAAAGCTTCATTTCAATAGGCTTTACTTCAGTTGCAGTGTTGACTGGAGCAAAGGTGACCACCGTGCTGGGTTTGAGAACACCAGTCTCCTCTCAGCCCACAGGGACCAATATCACCAATTCTACACACACCCTGGAGGGGCAAACACAAGGGATTGTCGGTTGGATGAGTTGGTGGCAGGACTGATCGACTCAGAACTTCAATCAGCAGGTTTCACTGGCACTGCCATCTTTATGGGCGACTTTCCATCCTGTGAACCAAGGCATGGTAGCTCTCGGCTCCAGCACGCTGTCCCCATTCCAACCAGAAACTGGGACAAATGCTACTGTGTCAGGGTTGCAGTCAATTTTTTTAATGTTGGTGCTGACTTCCTTAATGCTCTCCTCATATGTCTTCTGGCTGTAAGGCAGCTCACAGAATCCACTTTGTTAACCACAACTCGCTGTTTCACACCTATGTGTAAGCCAGAGGGGTATGTTCACAGGTCTGCCCATTTCTGGAGATGCCTGCTTCAAATTCACCAACACCAGCAGCAGCAATCAGGACAGCAGAGTGAGCCTGAGATGTGCCTGTCATGATGATTTTGATCATGTCTCTGGGTCTGAAGGCATTAATGATGGTCACAGTACTTGTGGTCCCAAATTTCCACAGAGAGAAATCATTGGTGATACCACACTCACATTCAGCTTTCAGTTTATCGGATACCCAAGCATACTTGAAGGAGCCTTTTTCCATCTCAGCAGCCTCCTTCTCAAAAACATCCATGGCTGTTCTGTTGATCCCACCACACTTGTAGCAGATGGCTAGTAGTGGTAGGTTTGCCCAGATGACAATGGTGTTGATATGAGTCTTTTTCTTTCCATTTTGGCTTAGATTCAGTACCATGCACGATACTTATGTTCTTGAGGCAAACCCATTGTGAAAAGCTGTTTTTGGACTTTATATAAGTGGGATTATCCTACTTTGTGTTTGCTTCTTTTGCCCAATATTGTACTTGTAAGATTCATCTTTTTTTTTAAATAGCTGCAGTATACTCATTCTATGACTATGTAATGATTTACTGCATACATAGATGATGGAAATCTGGATGGTTTCCAATGTGAAATTATTACAAATAAAACAGCCATGAACATTTTCAAGTACGTGTTGCATGGTATATGTGAGTGTATTTCTGTGGTATACAGAAATACCACAGTATGTGGTATGCCTGGGAGTGAAATGCTTTGGTAATAAGTTACATAAAATTTCAGTTTTAGAAGACAGTGATAATTTTCTAAAGTTGAACCTGTTCATATTATAACTTGGTAGAAGTTTGCACTGCCTTACAGTATTGCCTCTAGTGTATAAAATTTCTCATTGCTTCATAGTCTTGCTGATATTCACCATTGTCTGTTTTAATTTTTCATCATTTATGTCTGCATTTTAGCCATCCAATCATGTGTGGTGATGTTTCACTGTAGTTTTAGTATGCATTTCTCTGATGATTAAAGAGTTGAACATGTCTTCGTATATTTTTTGGCCACTGATATCTACCTGTTTTTCATGAAGTGGCTACTGAATACCTTTGCCTATTTCTGTGGGATGGTTTGTTTTTACTTTTAAATTTTACGTAAAATATCTTCATGTTTTCAAAGCTTACATATTTTGCAAATATCTTTTCTGTTACATGGCTGGCAACTTCACTATCATCTTCATGTCATTTATAAATTGATGAACACAAGATTTTATTTCCAATGTATCTCTTTCCAGTTCATGCATTTTTGTGTTCTATTTAAAAATATTTTTTATTCAGTCCATGTCCACAAAAACATTCATGGACAACTCATTAAAAATGCCCTACATTGACAAGTATTTTTTTTGGATCTTGTATTTAGTGGTTTTCAGCATAGTTTTCGATACTATCATCTTTCATATTATTTCACAATTATGATGAATTTTCACAGAGAAGCTATGATTCTATAGCAGGTATTTGTTTTGAATTCATTTATTTTCTCCCAAGCTATTGACAGAAAATTAAGTTTCATAACTTTACTTTCATTTGAATTTTAATGATTCTATGGGAACTTTTAAAATGTGGATAAATGTAGCTTAAATAATATAAGTGTTCTTTTTTAATATTATTTGAGAATTTAACTATTAGGAATCGTTTGCCTTTTCTAGAATGTTATTTTGGCCATATGTACAATTGCTTAATTTTTATTGTAACATTATTATACAATGTCTGCTAAAATCAGAAGTAATGCCATTACAAATAGTAGGTAGGCATTACCATTTAAACAATAATTTATTGAATTAATTACATGCCAAAACAAATTTATGACTGATAAAGTGAACAGTAATCACACATGTATAATTTATTTTATTTTTAAAACACTCAAACAATGGCATAAATTAATAGCTAGTATCGATCACTGTGACAGAACTAAAACTAATTACCTAAAAATGGTGAAGTAAGTATTGAGAATGTGAGTGGCACACAAAATTCTCATACAGTGACTAATTTCAAATGTCTTATCTATTTATCATGTTAACCACATCGTGCAGTGGCTCTCAAAACTTAAAGTACAGGAAAAGCTTAGGGGAGCTGGTTAAAACTACAGATTCCCAAGTCCCACACTTCATGAGTTTAGTTCCATAGGTTTGATATTGAGTGTAGAAATCTGAATGTTATCTGGTGCCTTGAAAGATAACTGATATAAGTAGTAAGTACAAAATCCACCCACGGTTAAGCTTGTACTGGGTAAATCTATACAATAAAAAAAAAATCTACCACTAACATCCCTGTGGTTCCCATTTCTCTCTGGCACATCCTTTCTGCATACTTAAGTCTAGTGTTCACACTGACCAGGCCCACACTGAACAAGGTTTGTGGCAAGGGAGTCTCTCCTACTCAACAATGAACTTCTAATTTTATTTCTATTGATATAGTCAATTTCTTAAGAAATACTTATATATAAATGATATTTATGAAAATTTCATAATTTTAGCTAAGAATGTCATATGCCTTAGAACTATTTAATAATAATAATTGCAAACATTGATATTCACTTACTTTATGCCATCACTAATATATCAAATCATGTCTCTGCTATTTACTCGCTGTGTGACAATCACAGGTGCACAGTGTCTGAATCTACTCAGTTTTAAAATAAGGTTAATACTAGTAGCAGAATCAAAGGTTGCTGTAAAGATTAAATGAGTGGCTACATTAGAGCTACAACCACAGAGGCACCCACAGTCTGATAAAAAGTGTTCCAACAATCCCTAAAAGATGCTTCAAGGTCAGAATCAACATGTTGAAAGGAGCTGTGCACCACTGATCAAATAGGAAGATAACTGAAAAACTGAGCACAAAAAAACTTGAGTCACTTAGGCCATTCCCTCTTTCAACTGCCCACACCAGGGCTCAGAACAATTTTTCTGGAAGATATGAGAAATCAACTGGATGTTCCTATTATGAGTATTTAGGGAAAAGGGAGAAATGGAATAGAAAGAAGAAAGAAAATATATCTCTAGCCAAGATTGAAAACTTCAAATATCTCTGCTGTCAAAGTAAAAGCATTTCTTACTTCAACAACAGTAGGAGGAGGAAAATCTGCCTATGTGTATCCTACAAAATGCTCCAAAGAGAATCTAACCACTTAACATCAGCACCTGTTCACTTTTGCCGATCTGCAGTCCCCCATCTAATTCAAGGAGGAGACCTGCTGAAAAATCAGTCCTAACCTTTTATATCTGAAACAGTATCAGCCACTTCTATTAATCAATATACTTATTTGAATTTCAAAAAACAAAGATAAGGATTAATAGGAACAAACAGAACTTCCAAGACAAAAAATATAAATGAAGTTTTAATTCACTTATATTATTGTCAGAGATATTTAAGAGCATACTATATCCATAAAATAACTATAGACTACAAGGGAAAAATAGCAATTAGAAGACAAAACATACTAGAAATTAATACATATAATTGCTAAATTGAAAAAAAATTAAGTGGTCACAAAAGAGAAACAAGTTGGTAATACAAGAGTAATGCCAAAATTCTCTACTAGGATATAGAGCTCAAAAATATAAGTAGAAAATACAAAAGAAAAGCTAATATTCACAGAGTCCAATATTGAGTCCAACATCTGCCAAAGGATAGTTTCAGAAAACTCAAGAGAGGATTCAAGAGAAGAAAGTTCTCAAAGCTAGAAGAAGAAAAAAAGACACACTTGATTGTGTCCACATAGAGCAAGCAGCATAAATGACCAGAGTGACAAGCTGATAAAATGCTATGAAATTTTAATTCTAACCATTTAGAGAAAACAACATTTTTAATGAAAAAAATAATTCCTAAAAGGGTAAGATTAAAACTAGCATCAGACTTCTATTCAGCAGAACTGAAAGCTAGTTCTAGCAGAAAATTATATTAAAACCAGAATTTCTTGCCTGGTCAATCTTTTTATAAATTTTGAAAGAAAAGTAAAAATATCTGTAGATTTGTATGAATTTTAAATTATTCAAAAACATTTTTTAAAAAACACTGGAAAAGAAAGCAAAGAATTTTGAGAACTTGAAATTAAAAAAAAATACTGAGTATGTTACAGGATTGGTGTCGATAGCTGGATCCTTAAACTGCAAAGAGTCTTCTTCAGTAAATAATATTCACATAACTATAATATTTCAGTCTATTTATTGATTCTCAATTTTATCATCAACCTAGAAGCAAAATACAGGTTAAGAAATTACATTTTCTAGCAAATAATCAAAGCACTATATATCATTTATACTTTAATTAATGTGTTTAAAATATTATAAGACACTAAAACATGTAAAACAAGTACAGGTAGCCTACAGTAAAAGAGACAGCAGGGTAGGACATGAAAGAAAGAATAAGTCTATTATAGAACACTTCAAAAAGGGGGAAAATAAAAACTACATTGATGGTAAACAAATGAAGAAGAATATTTAAAATTACTACAATGTACAGCTATATAAATAAGGCAGAAATTAACAATAGTTTTCTTAGGAAGTGGATCTCTAAGAAAGGGGAGAAACTTTCCATTAAATTTTACTTTATGTTCTGTTTGAATATCTTAACATGTTACTTTTATAATTATATCAATTATTGAGTTATTCTAATCTATATTACATAATTCCCATTTAAAAATGGCTTCGGCATGCTGATTTTCCTATTCATTGAACTAAATTTTAGAATAATTCAAAACCAAATCAGTGTATATGTTCAGGACCTATGAAAGTTTTGTGTCACCCTCAAGGAGTTCTCTGTGTATGGTATCACCTTTAATTAAGCAAACATTTATTAAGCACTTTACTATTACTTAATTTCTTAATCTGGACATATTAAAAGATCCTCTAAAGCAAAAGCTGGCAAACTTTACTATAAAGGGCCAAACTGTAAATATTTAGGCTCTGTGAGCACTAAAGTCTTTGCTGCAACTACTCAGCACTGCTGTTGTAGCTTGAGAAGAGCCACAGTCAAAGCCTGCAGAATGTGCATGGCTGGCTTCCAATAAAACGTTATGTAAAAAAAAAAAGTGACTGGCCATATTTAGCACACGAGGACTTATTTTGTCAACGAATGTGCTCTAAAGTAATCTAGACTTGTCTGTACTTCTACATGCCCATTTCCTTGTTTCTTATTTGTATAATTTTGTTCTGTCATAATATGCATGTTAATATTAAAATGCTGGACAAGTTGTAGCAAATTATGAAGTCCATCTAAATCAGTTTTGTCTGCTTCGTGCTGAGCATATACTTTTCCCAGTACTATTTTTAATCAGTTGATTTAATAAAATTATAATTGATTTCATGATCTAGATCCTTTAGACTGATTAGAAACAGGAAGCTTTCCAACACTGACCCTTGAGAGAAGGCAATTCACACTTTCTTTCATGTTGTCTATCTAAAAGAATATGCTCATGTTCCAGTCTAATTCCCTCCTGCTTGTAACTAAAGAGGTTAAATGCATTGTGTGGTATTTTTTAAATGCTTGCTACACTAAGATAAAAAAGATGTGCATTGCAATTCAATTGGGTCACTAACAGAATAACCTTAATTTCTATTCAGAATGATATGGTACACTTTCAGACATAGATGAGAAATAATGGGCCTACACTGAATATTGCCCGCCAGCTTGATAAAACTGACCAGAGAGTGATAAGGAACTTCCACATCCTCTTATTTTCGTGTTTAGCCCTTGGGGTGTTTTGTATTAGAGAATTGTTGCTGCTTTGTCTGGTAAAGCCAGGTTAAGATATTTATGCTCAGAAGGAGATAACTGACAGCAATTTGAGACACACAATAGTGCTTGAAATCTCTAAACAGAAATTCATGCTGATGCTAGGATAAAAAAATGTCACTTGAAATCCACTGAAGTTTAGCTTTGATGATATAGCACAAAAGAGTACATTATATAGAGTGGGCTCTTCCTGTTTTTATCAGACCTAAAAAGGGCAGGTGCAGAAAGTCTTATGCCCTGTTGTCGTATAGTTCTGCCCTCTAAAGTTCAGAAAAGGTGTCTGTCTTCAAGTACCACAAACTTCAGCCATCCTAGAGAAGAGGCTGAGTTCACAGTAAGCAGGATTAGGGTGGAAAGGCCTGGTACTTTGTCCACATCGACACCTAAGCTGCCTGTGGAATGTCACCCCTCCTTACTGAAGCCTAGCGATTTGCTTTTGCTCCCAGTCCTGAAAGCTCCTCACTATGCACAGACCTCCAAAGTAGAAAACATGTTTTTCTTTCTTATTACTCTTCTAGAAAGACGTCTCTCTCTCCACTTTTGGCAAAGCAGAAGTGAAGACCTATAGATCCTAAAAATATGTTTGATATTTATGTGTGTACTTTCCTCACAGGTATTCCTTCCCATTGACAGCCCAATATCTGTCTTTTCTTCTTTGAAACAGAATAAAAAGTCCTCTTGGAGATTTTGTAAGTACTGCAACTCAGAGTTTGACTGCAACACAATTCTTCCATGTAAACCTTCAAACAAGAGAATGGGTGACTTCTGAAGGAGCAAGCACAGACTATTACTGTTTAATCTCCTCTAGCACCAAGATTTACAGCATTAATTTGTAGGAGGCAAGTTACTTAGAGCCAACAGCCCCAGGCTATCCCTCTTTTCCACCTCTGAAGCAAGCACTAGACGATCTCATCCTCTAAAAACTCGTTATTTTCTACATACGAGGATCTGTGGAACATCACAGGCAAAGGCTGAATAACTCCACTCAAGTTAGAGTCTCTTAGCCATTCTGAAATCAAGTCAGTTATTGGATCCCATTTTCCAGATGCTAAACTAGCTCTGGAGGCACCTGGTTGGAATTCGTTGATCTTCTTCACAACGTGGTAAAGACTGACTGGGAATTGTTGGGGGAATATAATTAAAAATGAAATCTGCCATCCCAGAAAACTCTTCACAGTAGAAGAAAAGGGAACAGTTGTATTATTGAGTAAGCATTAAATCAGAACGTAATGTCCACAGGCTGTCACTGAAGAATTTACAAACACAGAAAAAACCTCATCCTTATAGCCAAATACAAATCACTACATACGTGTTGTTGAGGTGAACAATAACTAGTCCTCAAGTAAAAGGACTTTATAGGACCATTTATCACACTTGTTTCACCTTCAATTCGCCTGGCAATCAGGCTGGCCATTTGTGTTTGCTCATTGCCTGGATCAGAAGGAATCATAAAACTTTGGACTCATATCTCCATGATGTTACATAGAATTTGGAGCTTGATGACCTACGTTAAATTCTCATAGTTGATGTGGGCACTATCTTCCTTTATGATTACATTTCCAAATGACAGATCCCAGGTCCTTGAGAAAGATGTTCCCCAATCACAGAGCTCACAAAATGCTTTCACTTGGCATTTTAAAAGGCTTTTTATATTAGAGATATTATGAATTTGGTTCCAGACCATTGGAATAAAGAGTATCACAATAAAGAAAATTGTAATCTTTTTGCTGGTGGATGGTCTAGCCTTCAATTTGAATGTGAAGCACAGTAAAATAAAGTACAGCTTTGACCAGTGTAGTTAGGTTGTTTGGGTGTCATCCTGCAAAGCTAAAAGTAGTCGGTTCGATTCCCAGTCAGGACACGTACCTGGGTTGTTGGTTAAATCCCTGCCAGGGTGCATACAGAAGACATCCATTCATGTTTCTCTCTCACATCTGCATTTCTCTCCTTTTCTTTCTCCATCCCTTCCCATCCCTCTTAAAAATAAATAAATAAAATCCTTTAAAAAAAGTGAAGTACAATTATGCCTGTATATACTGTGCATCTAGTTGAGCAGAGAAAGAGTTCACAATTATAAGTATTCTAAAGTAAATGTGCTAAGAAAACGGAGATAGGGAAGTTTTTTTTTCCTTATGAACCAGGGAAAATTCTGTTATTTTTTCTTATTTAGACTTATATTTACACTTCACAAAGTCTGTCTCAAGAAAGTGCCCTAGCACCATGCACATACAGCCATCTGTGTCTGCCCTAGGTACTGCTCATTGTGAAACTGCAAGATACGCAATTGTTTTCTCCAAATCCTTGAATCAATTCATGTATATCGAGAATTCATATAGCCCTTCTAACAGCAAGTAGGTCCAACATTATTTATTATTTACTAACTACAAGTGTCTTCTGCTCAAAGTTCCCTAAAACCTTGAAAACTCAGTTTAGGAGTTTTTAGTCCTTTGCCCTCATTTTTCTGTTATTCCTCAGTAAAGAAAATTTCACTAATTTGTTAATGCGTCACTTTGATACTCATATAAACATCAGTTAGTCACTAATTTAAGGGCAGTAGTTTAAATAACAGCTAAGAAATTCCATGAGCCATTAAAAAGAAGAAAACCAATAACTGCAGTACTACTATGTGCAAGTGTTAAATTCTGTAAAGCAGTTAGTCCATAATGAAGTTATTACTGCTGGGAACCACTGGGCTTTAAAACAGCTAATCAGTTAATCAGTCAATGCATATGTACTTCCCTACAGATATACATAAATAGATAATAAACAAATACAGAGAAAATATCAAAGATAAGTACTTGTTTAGTACTTCATAGATTAAGCAGCAAAAATTACTATGAATTTAGATCATATCAATAAGAAAATTTGTTTGATTAAATAAAAATATACCAAACTCTGTCTCTAAGATACCAAGTTAATTTTCCTATATATGTAGAATATTATATATAATGAACTGGCTTCAAAATTGAAAAGTAGGGTAAACAAAAATTAACAAAACTATAAACAGAGAAAAGAAAAATATCATTTGAGGAGAAAATTCCATTTAATGTCTGAATCAATTAGTTAGAATGTTAATTACATAAGTTTTAAAGATCAAATAATGAAAACAAAATATTAAAGTGCATAAAATTTTTCTAAATGTGAACTCTGAAAAAATATGTAATATTTAATTATTTGTTATTAAACAAGAAACTATGATACTATATCAACTAAGATTAAAATTAAAAGTATAAATCCTAATATAAATTGCAATTTTAAAAACATAATAACAACAAAACCTGTCAAAGTTTAGAGACTTTCTTCAAAACTATATTCAGAGACAAATGCAGTCTTTGACCATTTTTATTATTAAGCAAAAATAATAATAACCATAAATAAAATTGAACTTAGCTTTAAAATTTATAATTAAACAAATGTAATAAAGGAGAATTGAACAATATTAAATGAAATATAGATACATTTTTAATAAAAAAGAAATAAAGGTAGCATCACTGACTTTAAGAATTCTTGATTTTATGTAATGTATATATGTTGTTTTCTGTAAGCCTAAATCAAAAAACAAAGGTAAAAAGAAAACCATACAGATTTAGAAGGATTAAATATTTTAACTTTGAATATAAATAATTTAAAATGTAAACATAAACATTCAATATTCATTATCTTAGAAGCTAATTTGAAAACTATAAAAATTATAGTTGTAGGCATACGCACACACAGTCTGTACAGAAGAAGTCCAGCCATTCTTAATATAATGGGAACTGCTTATGTGACATTGACGTAAGCTGGCAGCCAAGCAGAGTGGACTGGAATGCACGTGCATGAACAATGACTTAACCGTAGTCATCACTGCGGGTGGTAGATGCCCACTTAGTGAGCATGTGTACTGTATGGCTGTCACATTCAAAATGACTGAGCAAGTGGAGCAATGAATCTGCATTATATTTTCTGTTAAGCTTGAACATTCCTCCATGGAAACTCTTCATATGATTTAGAAGGCAAGAGCCATGGGCAACTGGTGGCAGCTTCATCATGACAGCATGTCCACTCATGCATCATGTCTTGTGCAGAATTTTTTGGTGAAACATCAAACCACCCAGGTGACTCAGTCCCTCTACAGCCCATATTTGGTGACTTATGACTTCTGGCTTTTCCCAAAACTAAAATCACATTTGAAAGGGAACAGATTTCAGACAATCAGTGAGATTCAGAAAAATGTGATTGGGCAGCTGACAGTGTTTGGGAGAACTCTGTGAGGTCTCAAGGTGCCTGCTTTGAAGGGGACTGAGGTATCGTCATTTTATGTTCCATGTTTCTTGTATCTTGTACCTTCTTTGATAAGTGTCTCTATTTTTCATATTAATAGCTGGATGACTTCTAGGTAGACCTTTATACTGGTAGTAAAACTGTTAGACAGTAATTTTAAAGAACAACTTAGTAGTATATGCAAAATGAAAATATTTTACCTTTAGACCCTAGCAATACTCTTCTAGATACATATCCTAGAGAAATTTCTACATAATACACATGGAAATATACGTGAGCGTATTCACTGTGACATCCGAAGAAGCAGCTTACTATGCTAAATGTGGTCAACTGAAAGATAAAACGTGGCATTATCATGATTTGTAATACTATGTAACTAATGAAATACATCACAAAATCTATTGACTTTTTTAGCATGAATTATCTCAAATTTTAAAAAAAGGCTAAGTAAAAAAGCAAGTTGCAGTGGAATATTAATATTAAATATGTATAATTTTAAAAGTCCATATAACACATTAAGTATTTTTCACTTATATGTATATCTATAAATGAAGGTAGAGATGGAGGATTTACAGCTTAAGCATTAATTATGATAATGTTTTTATGATGAGAAACAAAGGTATTAAAAATTTTTAAATAAAAAAAAGTGATGTCTCAAGGTGAATGATAAGTGATACCTAAATCTGTGTACCTAAGATCAACCATAAAATGAATAATTCAAACTAACTAAAAATATGCAATGTGAATATATAAAAATAAAGGTCTGGAGGGTTTTTTTGTTTGTTTCTTTCAATCTATGAAATAATTGTGAATATGACAATATGTAAGTGTGTGTGTCTATAAAACTTTTTACAACTTTTCCATCCCATATCAAACAGAAATATAACCAAATTAATGTTTTGGTAGCTCCGTATGTTTATAAAGTATGACAGCTGGCTTGGTCAAGGCTGAGTTGGTAATTGTGCATAAGAGACCACCACCCTTGGACATCAAAATGTAGAAATTTCACTTTTTCTGATAACTAATTTCTAACAACACAGTGGAAATTTAAATGGGGACGCTGAGGTGCAAAAAGGAAAACTTCACTCAAAAAAATAGAATTGAATGCGTTAATGCCATGTAGTAGCACTTTTAAGTGAATGACTGGAATAGTTTTCAAGGCAAACTTTCCATGAGGGAATTGATCATGTACTGCAGTGCAGAGAATTTGATTCGATACTTATGCTAATGTGCTTTATTTATTACATTCAGACAGGTGCTGAGAAGTAATTAAAAAACAAAATAACTTTTAAGATTCTTGTAGATTAAGGTTTAACTAATAAATATTCAGATAAAATAAAATCATCCTGTGCGCTCCACAGGATGCGTTAAATGATTGATAAATAAATGGTCCTATTTCCATAAGCTCCCCGGTCACATTCTATCTACTTTTTTGTTTGTTTGTTTGTTTGTTGTGCCTATGGCTAGGGATACCTGTGGTCACTTAATCTCTTTTCCTGGCCTTAAACGTTGCTTCTGTTGTTGCCCTATAAGATAACTCTTCCAATTATCCTTAACTTTGTGTACCTGCTCAATGTAGACATGAAAATGTCAAGATCTCATCTTCTAATTCAATAATTACAATGTTCTTCCTATTGAACCACAATGTATTGAATTTTAAATACATTAAAATTCATTTAAATACCTATTAAAATTCATTTAATAGGACAAAAATAGAGCCCTATTAGTTTTTTACAATCTTTTATGTAACTCTTGGATTACTTTTTTGACTTTACATATAGTCCTCCTGCTATCACATTTTGATTCAAATTCTGCCAGAGACGGGGTCAAAGAAAACAGAAGTGTCACCACATGGTACATCCCAAGTCATCCCCTCTCATCAGCAGTTTCATGTGCACATAAACCAACTTGAAAGTCTCTCGCTCTTCTTCCCCTGAGTCTTTCATTTCAGGTAAACTGCTTTGGAGCCTAAAGTTTGTGTCCCCCCATTCCCTGTTGCCTACCTGCTCGTATGTCATTCTGACTGGCAAGAACTGGCATAATTAATTGGGCTCCTGCAGTAAAATATAATAATCACATTATCTTGCCATCAAAACTCTAAATTCTTGAAGTAACATACGCAATAAACACTTCCTCTTAACTTCACTATGCTGTTAAAATTTAACCTTTATTTGTAACTGAAGTGCTACAGCCTATTATTTGGTAGTAGAAACATGTTATGTTGACAAAAAACAAATTTCAAAGGTACAAATTTGTTAAAGAGCATTTAAAACATTACATTATGGAGCATCTATGTACACCTTCCCTTCATTTATTTCCCTAATATGTACTCTAAAGTGCAGCAGACTGAACTAATTATAGTTAATTAAGCATGGTATTTTGTTTTATTTCTGTATCCTTTATGTCTGCTCTTTCTTATTCCAGTAATGCAAATACTTTAAAACTTTTGAGATGTTGACTCTCAAAAAGGATGTGTACTTTAAAGACCAACCAAGTACAGAAATATGTACATGTATGTCTTTGTATATGTATATAAGAAAAAGTTTCACATAAAAATCCTTTATCTTACTACATGTAATGTAGCTCATAATTTCTATTCATTTAATTTTCTCTTTTTATTGTTATTCAAGTACAGTTGTCTCCATTTTAACCCCACCATGTCCCCACACCCCACCCATCCCTGCTTCCTACCCTCGAACCCACCCCCTTTGGCTTTGTTCATGTGTCCTTTATACATGTTCCTTGATGACCCTTCCCCTATTATCCCCTATTATCCTTCTCCCCACTCCTCTCTGGTTACTGTAAATGACTCTAAACAGAGGATTTTTTTCCTTTTTCAAGTTATGTGTATCACTGTTTTTGTCATTTTTTCCACAAGTATATAAGTTCTGTATATAATTTATGCCTTATTAAAATTTACTTGACCATTATCACTATGTGCTCTTTAGATTAGGGTCCTTTTTTTTTCACTTGGGTATTTTTTAAAATATATCTTATTCACTATGTTATTACAGTTGGCCCAATATTTCCCCTCCCCATCCCTCTACCTCATACCCCCTGTTCCCTCTGGCAATCCCCCACTCTTAGTTCATGTCCATGGGTTCTGCATATGAGTTCTTTGGCTTCTCCATTTCCTATACTGTCTTAACATCCCCCTGTTTGTGCCTACCAATTTGTACTTCTTAATCTCTACACCTTTTCCTCCATTCTTCCTTCTCCTCCTGCAAATTGATAACCCTCCAAATGATCACCATACCTATGATTCTGTCCCTGTTCTGGTTGTTTGCTTAGTTTGTTTTTCTAGAATCCATTGTTGATCATTGTGAATTTATTGCCATTTTAATGTTCACAGTTTTAATTTTTTTCTTTTTCTTAAGTAAGTCCCTTTAACATTTCAAAGAATAAATGGCTTGCTAATGATAAACTCCTTTAGCTTTATCTTGTCTGAAAAGCATTTTATCTGTCCATCAATTCTAAATGAGAGCTTTGCTGGATAGGGTAATCTAGGTTATAGGTCCTTGTTTTTCATCACTTTGAATACTTCTTGCCAGTCCCTACTTGCCTGCAAAACTTTTTTTGAGAAATCAGCTGACAGTCCTATGGGAACTCCCTTGTAGGTAACTGATTGCTTTTCTCTTGCTGCATTTAAGATTCTCCCTTTATCTTAACCTTTGGTATTTTAACTATAATTTGTCTCGATGTGGTCCTCTTTGTGTCCATCTTGTTTGGCACTCTTTGTGCTTCCTGGACTTGCATGTCAACTTCCTTCACCAAATTATGGAGGTTTTCTTTCATTATTTTTTCAAACGAGTTTTCAATTTCTTATTCTTTCTCTTCTCCTTCCAGCACCCCTATGATTCAAATGTTGGTACATTTGAAGTTGTCCCAGAGGCTCTTTAGTTTATCCTCATGTTTTTCGGATTCTTTTTTCTTCTTGCTGTTCTGATCATATTTTTCTTCCTTATGTTTCAAATCATTGATTTGATTATTGGCTTCATTCGCTCTACAGTTGTTTCCCTATAGGTTGTTCTTTACCTCAATTAGGGTAATCTTCATTTCTGAATGGATCTTTTTTATGTTTCTGATGTCCTCACTAAGTTCCTTGAGCATCCTTCTAACCAGTGTTTTGAACTCTGTATCTGATTGATTATTTATCTCCATTTTGTTTAGTTCTTTTTCTGAAATTTTGTTCTATTCTTTTATATGGGCCATATTTCTTTTGTCTCATTTTGGCAGCCTCGCTGTGTTTATTTCTCTGTATTAGGTAGAGCTTTTTGGACTCCCAGAACTGTGTGGCCTAATGTAGAAAAACACACCCATAAGTTTGATGGGGCAGAGCCTTCGGTAACTGCCAGAGGGGGGCAACCTGTGAAAACTAGAGTGATGGAGTATCAGATACGGTGTTGCCACTCAGTGGCTCTGTGTCAGGACGAGCTCAGAAAGGAGACAATGCTGCTGCCTGGTCTCTGGATTTTTGTCTAGGAGGAAGCTGTCCCCCAGCATTCACCCTGATGTCAGAGACTTAAGTTTCTCCTTGTATGCCACTGGTGCCCAGAGGGATTGAGTCTACTTAAGTCCTAAATCCATTGTGGGCTCTTTAAGAGGAGATGCCTGAGAATCCCACAGTTCCTTCTGCTGCCCCAACCCCCATTGGTCTTGATATCTAGAAGTTATGGGGACTTATCTTTGTGGCACTGGAACCCTGGCCTGGATGGTCTAGCGTGGGGCTGGAATCCCTCACTCTTGAGGTATCACTCTTGATTTTTAGCCATCACCACACATACATGTGAGACCGCCTATTCCACATTCCCATGCCTCCATGTTTCAACCCCTTCTACCAGTCTAAATTAACATGACTTTTTAAATTTCTTGGTGTCTCACTTCCATACAGCTCGATTTTCTGATGATTCTGGGTGACAGTTGTTTTGTAGCTTAGTTGTAATTTTTGCTGTGGTTGTTATGAAGGAAGCTCCCAGGAACTGGGTTCTTCTCGCTGATGTAATAAAAAATATGGATCAGTGAGGCTACTAGTATGCAAGCAAAGTTTATTAGCACTAAGTGCTAATGGGAAAGTAAAAGCAAGGGTGCCTCAAGCAGGGGTGGCAAAATCAGGGTGGCCAGAGGCTGAGTGACAAGCACCAGAGTGACTAGAACCCAGGTGGCCAGAGGCCCCATGGCCAGAGGTCAGCTTGACAGTGCCCCCCTCCCATGTGGCAAAAGATCCAAGAAGCCAAGAAAGAGTTCTTTGTTCTGAGGACCTATATAGTTGGTGGAATGGGGTGAGGGAGTTACATATTAATTGATGGGTAAAGGTGGTACCAGCTTCCCCACAGGGAGACACAACTACCCAAATATAGGTATGTATGGGGGTCTGTTAGCCCGAATCCTTATCTTGCTCCAGACTCTATTTGTTCATTTTGTACATGTGACAGGAAGTAGGTAGTTAACCAAAGTTGTTGAATGGTTTTTTCCCTTAGGCACTGTCATCCTCCCCCTCTACTCTCTTCTACACCTTGGGATGCATACACATTCTCAAGGTCTTTCTTTTCCCAGCTAGTGGGGATGATACACAGAGACTTTCAAGGGCTCCCCTGCTCCTGCAATATCTTGTCCAGAATGCCTGGCAACCTTGTCAAACCAGGCTCAGGATGACTAGATCAACATGTGAGCTTTTGCTTTTAGCCTCATGTATTAAGTGCTTTGTTAGATTGCAATAGTGAGGGTCTTGCCTTTATTCCACCCCCAGCCACTCATTCTACCATAACAATTGTGTGAAGAGAGCAATATTTACCTATGCCTCCATCTTGACCAGAAGTCTAGATTAGGGACCTTTTAATTCATCTTTGTATCCCCAAGCCTCAGCATAGTGTTTAGCATATAGAAGGTATTTAATAAATCTTTATTCATTTAATTTATTAAAATTTGAAATATGTTTTGGGGAATGCCAGATTAAGCATTCCCCCAAACATATTATTTCAAGAACCTGAACTGGAAAATTTTATGCTACCAATATTTAGTTCCAGTAAATTAAGACAGTAGACTGGTGAAAAGATATGTCATGGTTCATTATAATACAGACCCAGATTAGATATATGGAACAATGCTGACCCATTTAAGAGTCATCTGGTGTTATGAACTGAAAATCTGTGTTTCCCCCAAATTCAGATGTTGAAACCCTACCCCTTGGTTTAATATCAGGAGGTGGGGCCTTTGAGAGGCTCTTAGGAATAGATGAGATCATGAGGGTAGTCTTTATGAAGGGGATTAGTGCTCCAATAAGATTCATGAGAGAGGTAGCTTCCCCTCTCTACTCTCTGCCACGTGATGCAGGAAGTCATCAGTCTACAACCCAAAAGCACATTCCCATCATAATGAGACGGCGCTGGCACCCTGATCTTGGACTTCCGACCTCCAGAACTGTGAGAAATGAATTGCTGTTGTTTATTAAGACACCTGGTCTGTGATATTTTGTTATAGTAGCCTAAGATTTCAAAGGCACCCCAAAATGGCAAAATTATCCTCACTAGTCTCTATGATGGAAAGGTTTTTGAAATAGTTCATCCTTATTACCACTAAAAATACCAAAACTAATAGTTTGACATTTCATTAATTAGGCTTTAGTTATCTGAAAAATGTTCATGCTCACAGTGACTTTTTCTTTGATCAGGCCAGAAACAGAAAAAAAAATCTTCTTTTTTCTATTCCTTAAATCTTTACTCAAAAAATGCATGCCTAAAAATACATTTAAAGTCTGATATGTTCTAAAGTAACAAAATAAATTTTTAAAATCTGACATAATTTGTAAAAACACAACAGACTTTCATAAAATTTCAATACTTTATTCCTAAAGGGCAAGTAAGTATAGTTAGATTAAGTACTGTTTTTTTCTCCGACATCTGAAGGATGTCGTGATTAAGTCCTGTGAATTATTATGGATGAAAGATTTGTGAACTCTGTAAATTCTATAACCCTTGGAGAAAATTTTACTCTTAGAAGCAGGGAAAATTTTCTTAAAATGGGTCCATTGAACTACAGTTTACCTGTCACCAGTATCAGAAACAAACATAAATGGACTAAGGAAATGTTCTAGAAATGACAGAAATCCTTTCTCCTAATATCTTAGCTGTCAGACTAGCATAGAATACAAAACAATACTTCTAAAAAGTTATAGCTCAGATTAAAAATATTTTATAGGTACATTGTCACCATGTAAAATCTTTCTTGATTAGAGATGTGCTTACTTGATGGACGAACTAATTAAAATTACAAAAATTTTAAACTCAAAGACAACTTTGAAATTTAATTTAAATTAAATTTGCATGTAGTCAAGTAAAGGCATTATATATATTGACATGGAGAAATTTTTAGAAACATATTGCTTTTATCTTGGGGGAAAAGAATGAAATTAATATATTGTGGCACCCATGTGATGGCAAATACAGTGCACCTTGGGGAAACTTGGAGTAAAATTGCTTGAAATTACTGTCAGCATCAAGGTTCAGACTGATAAAAGCCTTTCACTGTCACAATTTAAACTGAACGATTTGTAGTCACATCATGTACTCTCTAGTCTACTTCTAGTAGCACAAGGCTTGATTTTAGTATTTAATGTGTAAATAAATGCATTAACAGATGACTCATTTTAATTATTAATTACAGATTTTTGAAGTGTGTGTAAATTTAATGCATATTAAAAATTAAGTAACATTTCCAAAACCATATGCAACAAAGTAAAAGATGACTTTTTTAAGACAATTCTTATTGAAATATATCATATACACTGAGAAATGCACGAAGCACAAAAGTATAGTTCAACCAATTTTTACAACCTGCACACACTTGGATAACCATGACCCAGGCTTCTGAGCACACAGCTTGCATGTGCCCTCCCAGCTCCTTGTCCTCAACTGCCATGAGTAATCTCTACCCTGACTTCTGTCACTATCAAATAGGATATCCCTGTTCCTATAATATATATAAATTAAATCATAGAAAAATTCATGTTCTTGCATGTGGTTTCTTGGGCTCAATATCTATGGGATTTATCTTTCTCTTTGAATGCAGCCATAATTCATGAATTCTTGTTCCAGTATTCACTACCATATGATGTCACTATTTACTTACCCATTGTACTTCATGTTAAACATTTGGGTTATTTCCAAGTTGGGGTAAATGCAAATAGTGTTGCTATAAATATTCTCCATATCTTTTGATACATATATTAGGGTAAATTCCTAGAAGCAGCATGTCTAAGTAATAAGGTTTGTATATGATCAACTTTTGTAGACACAATTATGCTTTTCTCCAAAATGGTTTTATCAAATTAAGTTCCTAACAGCAGTGTATAAGATTTTCAATTGCTCTCTATGCAAAATTTGGGTGGTCAGTTTTTGTTTTTCTTAATTTTAGCCATTCTGGTGGATGCACAGTAGTATAACATTGTGGGTTTAATTTGCATACTCCTAATAATTAATTAGCTTAAAGATATATTCAAATTTATTGGTTACATATTCTCTTTTGTTACCCTCTGAAAGTCTACTAAATAACTTTTAAATGGAGATGTATCATTTTCTTACTGATTTGCAGAAGTTCTTGATATAGTATGTATAAAAGTTCTTTGCCAGATATATGTTGAAAATATCTTCTAATATGCACACTGTACTTTCACTTTCTAATGCTACTCTTGAAAAATAAAAAGTATTCATTTTAAATTACCAAACCTATGAATGTTTTATGATTAATGATTCTTTTCTTTTGCTTTTCAATTTTGTCTTTTTTCCTTAATGTCTTGAAGGTATTTCCCATGTTATCTTCCATAAATTTTCATTTTTACATTAAACTTTCAATCCACTTTTATTTAATTTTTGTGTATGATTTGCTTGTTTGCATTTTTTAAGGTAACTACCCAACTGACACAACACTTTCATGAAAATAACATCTTTTCTCCAAATGTATTACATTGTCATTATTAAGCCAAATAGCAGTTTTATTTCATATTTTCTATAAATAGCAGTTCTATAGCAGACGCTGTTTTTTATAGATCCATTTTTCTCCTATGTTTGTCTGTCCTTGAACTAATAATAAACATTACTAACCAGATTTATAATTATAACTGGTAGTGTAGGTCCTTCAGCTTAGCTCTGATTTTTAGGGTATACTGTGTCAGACAGAATTTTACAGTGGCCTTGAGTTTCTGGACCTCTTGTATACACACCCTTTATAGTACCCTTCTCTTGAGTGTAGGTAGGACCTAGGGATATGATGGAATAGTTATTCATTTGATTAATTTATGATATGTAGACAAAGAGATGATATTGCCACTCCTGTAATTATATTATATTATGAAAGACTATCAGGTAGCAAACTGGAAAAACATTCTCCTGCTGCCTTTAAAGATATAAGTTGTCATATCACGTGAGGGTGATGTGCTGAGTACATGAAGGTGACCTCTAGGAGCTGAAAGTCACCCTTGGCTGACAGCCAGCAAGAAAACAAGGACCTCACCCTCATACATGCAAGGAACTGAATTCTATGAACAAGCAGAATGAGCTTGGGAATGGATTCTTTCCTGGCCAGTCTTCCCGATGAGCATGCAGCCTGGCTGACACCTTAACTGCATCCATGTAAGACCCTGTGCAGGATACGCAGCTGAGCTGTGCCTGGTCTTCTGTTCTACAGAAACCGTAAGATAGCAAATAGATTTTATTTTAAGCAGCAAGTTTGTGGTGACTGTTATGTAGCAATAGAAAACTAATAAAAATTGTCTTTATCACCATTTTCATTTCCACATATATTCTAAAATTACCATGTTGATTTCCAATTTAAAAACCTGCTAAAATTTGAATAGAAAGGTATTTAATTTGTAAATAGAATAGACAAGACTAATTCAGTTTTTCTTAAGTTCCTCTTACTACAACTTTGTTTTATCAGGTTATAGGACTTCTACAGCTTGTGTTAGACTTACCCCTAGTTATTTAATTTTCTTTAGATGCTCCAAACTTGAATATTTTAGTTTTAATATTTAATTATTTGTTGAGAGTATATAGAAAATATTAACTAAATTTGGGATAGCGACTTTTATTAAGAAATTTTGATTAAATTAAAAATATATTTTCTTTAAAAATATAGAATCTGTCCATCCCTTTGGGTTTTCTTTTGTGTGTATGGGGGGGTAGAAGATTATGATGGTTAAGTTTCTTTTTTTCATTTATTTGGAATTCTGCAAATATTCTTTTTTTTATTGTTGTTCAAGTACAGTTGTCTCCATTTTTATCCCACCATAGCCCCAGGCCCCTTCTGTATACATTACAATGAGATATTCATCAGTTTTATTTATTCCTTTATGATGTTTGTATCTTTTGTCTCCTAAATTACTACAATGATTAAAATAACTCAGATAAAGTACTGCATACTGTATACCTATTCCTAGCAGATATCCTTTTAATTTTCCTAGTCTTAAAGTAAAAATTTCTAGTAAATAGCTATTAAAAATAATGGCCATTCTACATGTTTTAACTAAAATAATGTTAAATTAATACAGTTCCATTCTACTCTTAATTTTTTACATTTTGAAACAACTTTAAGTATGGGTTGAATTTATCAGATGCTGCTTCTGCATCTATTAAGGTGACCATTTGAGTTTTTCCTTTATTCTTTTAATGAGGTGGATGTGATGACTGATTTCAAATATTAAACCAACTTTGCATTTCTGTAATAGGTCCTATTTCATCAAAATATATTACCCTCTGTATATATTGCTGGAATTTATTTAAAACACATATTTTATTTAAGCTATCTGTATGTGTGTGCATATGTTCAAATGCAGAAAGAGATTAACTTGTAATTTTTTTCTGTGCTGTTCTTGTCATGATTTGGTATGAAATTACACTCACTTCAAAGAGAATTAGAAAGTGTTTCTTTTTTTTTATTCTCAAGAAAACTCACATAAAATGGTATTTATTTCACCCTTCACTATTTGGAATAATTTGCTCATTAATTTGCATGAACTTTACTTTTATGAGGGAAGAGTATTTTGGAGTCTCAATTTTTTAAATAAATATGAATCTTTAGTAGACATACATTTTTAAATTTAAACTTGTGTCACTTTGGGTACAGATGTATATACATATATGTATACTCATAAAAATATGCATCATATAATTTTGTTCCCTTTAATATGGTATATTAACCTTTCATTACCTTTTTAATATCTGTAATATCTTAAGTCATTACCTTTTACCAACTAAAATGATATATATAAATTACTATGATATATGATATATATAAATTACTATATATAAAATGTATATATTTTATTAGTCATATCAATCTTTCCAGAATGTTGTGAATTTTATTAAACATTTCCATAAACCATTAGCTTTGTTGATTTTCTATATTGCATGTTTGTAAATTTATAAATTTTCTTCTTTAATTTGCTGTTATCTTTTATTTTATTTTTTTTTATTGGCTTGACAGAGACAGAGACATCTATTTGTTGTTACACTACTCATGCATTCGTTGCTTGAACTGGGTGGAACCCACAAATTTGGTGTATTGAAAGATGGCTAACCAACTGAGCTACCCAGTCAGGGCCTCATTGCTTTTCTAGCTTTTAAACTCAGAATATTAAAATTTCTAGGATATACCTTTAGGTCTTTTCTTCAGAAATACAAAGGAAATAATATAGGCAAAATTAAAATGAAGAAAGGTTTAAGAATGTAGTTTTCTACTTTTACCTGAGGGATGTATATGTCAAAGGAAAAAGCAAGGACCACCTCCAAAAATATCGGCAGAAATCACAACTTAAGACTTAAATATTTGATTAAGGAATTGCAGTTAATTCTAATGGGAACTAACTGGTCCTAGAAAACATAACATCAGTTATTTTAATAAGGTTATTTTTAGCAGTATGCAGAACACATTGGGGCACAGGGGTAGCTAATTTCAATTTCCCATGCAGCAGTACTGCTGATTTGTATTATTACAAACACCTCTCATGGGCATAAAAACATGAAAGAGGTCATAGGTGAGAAAGATGACAAACTGTGAAACTATTAATTAGATTTTAAAACAAAGTAAAAGGAAGAATCAACAATATCTCTAAAGTTTTAGCCTGAGTGAAGATGGTGGAATGTGGTAGCTATGTCATCAAGGGACAGTGTGACTTCTAAAGAGTAACTGTTTTGAATGAGACTAAGCATAGTAGAAGTAAAGAGATAAAAGTGTTAAGGATTATAGGAGCTTCTGCTTGGTTTGGGATTGATTCCCTAAATGGTAAGTAAGGAGTAGGGATTACTCCAACTAGCAATTACTCTGAAATGAACCAGAGACCATAGATAAGAAATTGGGTAATATAAGGATGTCAAAGTAAAATGCAACAAAAAACAGGTTGTTATTCTAAAAATCTAGATAAAACGATGAAGTAAAGATTTATTTATTTTTAATTATATTTTATTGATTATACTATTACAATCACCCCAACTTTCTCCTCTTTGTCCCCCTCCACCCAGCACACCCCACTCCCTCAGGCAATCCCCACACCATTGTTCATGTCCACAGGTTATGTATAGGTTCTTTGGCTACTCCGTTTCTTATACTGTACTTTACATCCCCATACCTATTCTATAACTAAGTATTTGTAATTCTTAATCCCCTAAACTTTTCACCCATTCCTGTACAGTCCCCTCCCATCTGGCAACCATCAAACTGCTCTCTGTATCCATGATTCTGTTCCTGTTCATTTGCTTAGTTTGTTTTTTAGATTCAATTGTTGATAAATATGTATTTATTGCCATTTTATTTTTCATAGTTTTGATCACCTTTTTCTTAAATAAGTCCCTTTAACGTTTATGCAACAATGGTTTGGAGATAATGAACTCTTTTAGGTTTTTCTTGTCTAGGAAGTTCCTTATCTGCCCTTCAATTCTAAATGATAGCTTTGCTGATAGAGTACTCTCGGCTGTAAGTCCCTGTTTCTGATGACTTTGAACATTTCTTGCCAATCCCTTCCGGCCGGCAAAATTTATTTTGAGAGACCAGCTAACAGTCTTATGGGAACTCCTCTGTAGGTAACTGACTATTTTTTCTCTCACTGCTTTTAAGATCCTCTTTGTCTTTAACCTCTGGCATTTTAATTACGATGTGTATTAGAGTGCACTTCTTTGCATCCATCTTGTTTGGGACTCTGTTCTTCCTGGACTTTCACGTCTATTTTCTTCACCAAATTAGAGAAGTTTTCTTTTGTTATTTTTTTCAAATTGATTTCCAATTTCTTGCACATTCTCTTCTTTTTCTGGCACCCCTAGGATGTAAAGATTGGAAGCTCAAAGTTGTCCCAAAGGCTATTTATACTAGCCGTGCTTTTTTGGATTCACTTTTCTTCTTGTTGTTCTGACTGGTTATTTTTGCTTCCCTATGTTACAAATCACTGATTTGATTCTCAGCTAAATTTTCCCAACTGTTGTTTCCCTGTCAATTATTCTTTATTGCAATTAGTGTATCCTTTGTTTCTGACTTGATCTTTTTTATGCTGTTGAGGTCCTCGCTAAATTCCTTGAGGATCCTTATAACCAGTGTTTTGAACTCCGAATTAGATAGATTGCTTACCTCCATTTGGTTTAAATCTTTTTCTGGAGTTTTGATCTGTTCTTTCATTTTGACCATGTTTCTTTGTCTCCTCATTTTGGCAGCCTCCCTGTGCTTGTTTCTATGTATTAGGTAGAGCTGCTATGACTCCCTGTTGGTAGAATGACCCAATGTACTAGGTGTCCTTTAAGGTCCAGTGGCACTGCCTCTCCTATCACTCAAGATGGGTACTTGAGGTGCACCCTTCATGTGGGCTGAGTACACACTCCTCTTGCAGTTGAGCCTTGATTTCTGTTGGCAGGTCAAAGGAGGGATTTACCCAGGCTAGTCATTGGCAAGGATTAGCCGTGCCCACTGACCACCAAACTTTGCCCTCCACGGAGGATCAGCTGTGCAAAGGCAGGGTCATGGTGTTTCAATGTGGTCTGTTGCTGTCCACTGAGTGACCAGGCTCTGAGGTTTCCTAGGTGGTAAAGGCCAAGGTCAGCCACCATTTGTGTTTTGCCCAGGGCCACCCTGTCTGACCTATAGAGAAATCTGTGATGGCTGCTACTTGTTTGGTCTTTTAAATTCCCAGGCAAAGCCAAGCTGTGAATCTAGGCTGGTTGCTGCTAGTACTGGGCTTTTGGCCACTTATAAGAGGTACGTGGACTGGGGGCTCACTGCAGCTGCCTATTATTTGTTTCAGAGGATTTAGGAAGTTGTGAAGCATGAGCCAATGCCACCCATTCGTATAGAAAAGCAGCTTGGGTGGGCCCGTAAGTTGGGCAGGATGGAGTATCTGGGTATCTCCAGTGTGGAGCTAACAGTGTTAGCCAGGTAGATGGAGTCTCAGATGTGGCACCAGCTGGATGGCTCTGTGACTCTGTGTGGACAGGGTTCAGAAAAGAGACAATTGCCTCTCCCCAACTTTTATGTTAGGAGAAAGCTGTCCCCCCAGCTCTTATCTTAATGCCAGATACTTCAGTTTCTACCTGTGTGCCACTGGTGCCTTTTAAACTGCAACCCCCATACTACAGCTCAGAGGGAGTGAATCTAAGCCAGTGTGTGTGTTCTTTAAGAGGAACTTTTTGGGACACCATATGTTTCTTCCACTGACTCAATCACCACTGAGTTTTGCAGCCAGAAGTTATGGGTACTTATCTTCCCTGGCACTGGAACCCTGGGCTGGGGGGCCTGGTGTGGGGCTGGGACTCCTTGCTCCTGAGATGTCCTTCCCAAATTTGTATGCATCACACATGGATGCGGGACCAGCCCATTACACATCTCTGCCCTCCTACCTGTCTGGATGGATGTGGTTTCTTTAATTCTATAGTTGTCGGACTTCCATTCCACTCAATTTCCCATGGTTCTGAGGGATGGTTGTTCTCTATTTCAGTTGTAATTCTGATGTGGTTGTGCGAGGAGGTGAGCCATGTTTATCTGTGCCACTGTCTTGACTGGAAGTGAAGATTTAGATTGGAAATATTGATCAAGGAGGGATCAAGAACGCTAAAGACAAAGTTAGCAGCAAGCCTTGGGGATTTGTTCAAAAACACTTTGGTAAAATGGGCTTCCTCCAAGTCTTTTTAAAAACAAATTTCTCAGTTCAAAGAAAGTTAAATCTCTCTTTCACTATCTTTGTTTTGGAATTATGAACATTTCTCTGGTTAAAGCTATTACATTTTCAAGTACTTCTGAAACTATTACATATATATATATATATTCTAGGATTATCCAAGTCAGTAAATATATTATAGGAAAAAGAAGCTAAGTTTCTTACTGTCAGTGAAACAAGTTACATATAAGGATAGATGGAAATCTAAGATGCAATAGTGGAATTAAAATAAATATTAGATATCAATGTGTTCATGAATTAGAGTATATACATATATCGTCTAGTTCTATAGCTTTGTCTGATAAGAAGGGCCTAAAGGCAAACATACTCTAGTAGCAATGAGCACACCAAGTGCCCAAATCCTATGGGGAAAAAAAGAATATATATAAAAGTATATATAAGTGTAATTATTATACATAATAAAACTATATATATATATATATATATATATATATATATATATATATATATATATATCAGTATATGCATAATCACTTGAGGAAACTAGAACTACATATCCAACACAAGGTAAGCACAGCTTCGATTCTTTTTTTTTCAGTCCTCAACCAAGGATATATCGGTTTTAAAAATGGATTTTAGAGCAAGAGGAAGGGAGAGAGAAAAACATCAGTCACTTGCCTCCCTTGCACTCCTTGACCAGGGATGAAACCCGCAACCTAGGGATGTGCCTTGACCGGAAATCAAACCTGCGACCTTTTGGTTTATGACATGATACTCCAAGCAACTGAGCCACCCAACCAGGGCAAACTTAATTCTTCTTGTTTTAAAGTCTTTATGGTCACCTATGCATAGTGATTCTATCTATCTATCACCTATCTATCTATACATCCATCCTATCACCTGTGTATCTATAATGTCCTAGGTATGTGTTGTATTCCTATTCTCTAACCATACACAATACAGAGGAGCTTTCTTTCCTCCTGCCTCTTATTTTCATATGTAGGAGACAGATATTAAAAAATGGAAATAAAATATATCTTCAGATTGTAGTTAATTACTGTGAACAAATGGAAATGTATCATGAGACAATAAGTTCACTGGGTTGATAGGGAGAAAGGGTGGTTTCCGAAACAGGAGATAAGGACTGACAAAGCTCTCCTGCTTGGATACCTAAAGGACATTAGCAAATTTTCTCTAGCTGCAGAAATGCATTTATGAACAAGAAGCCTAGGAAAGATTTTGAAATATCGACAAATAGTAAAGAAACCACTGTGCCTAAATCTTAAAGGAGAGTGGTGTGTGTATTCTGAAATCAGAAGTAGGTAGAAATAAATTTATGAACATCCAGATTTGGATTTTACTTCAAAACTCTAGCAAAAGCTCGACATAGTCAGAAATTAAAACTTTGAACTTAGTACATTTCAAACATCATCTGGTTGTAGAAAATCAATACTACTGCCAAAAAACATAATTTCATGATAATATGTTACACACTGTTTTTTTTTCTTTACTTTAAAACAGAACAAGAATACATTAAATGAGTATTTCCCAAAGGCTCTTAATTGTACTCTACTTTTATGACAGCTTTTGGTATGACATTTAACTCTGTAAAGAAGTATTCCAGGTCATGCCTTCATTGTTTGTGGTTCTCTAAGAATAGCAGATACTAGTTAACAAATTCATGTATTCAGTGACTCTGTTGCCATTTGTGCCTTTCTTAATAAGTTTATTTTGGAAAGGCTCTGGTAAATGGTTATCTGGTTCTATTCCTCATTAGGTTATCTCTGAATTCACTGTCTCCTGGTCTTAAGGATGATTGCAGAAACATGACCATAAGACAGCAGCTTCTCATTACACCTGGAGCAGTAGGAGTATAGTACTTATAATCTCATTATCTCAATGGATAGCTGTGGCTGTGCAAACGCTCTCACTGTCTCTACTGGGGATTATAATGAATATATATATATATATATATATATATATTCTCATTTACTGTGCTGTGGTATTGGAGAGTTACACATAAAATTGAGTGTTCTTCACTGTAAGTAATATGAGGTGGGTGGATACTAGTTGAAGTACAGCTACTGTTTTTTTCTTAGAGTTTCCTGTTTTCATTTCCCCTTGATATTTGCTCCTCCAAGTTTTACAATTAGAAAATTGTGGTAACAGTAGACAAATAAGAAAATAAAATGAATAAAAATACTGAAGAGAATATGAGTTTAGAAAAAAATAAGACAAACTGTCAATGTTATGGATGACAGCCTCTCCCCCCCTCACCCCGCCATCCTGAGATTATCATTCAAGTAAAATACAAATGAGAGATGACATGGTAACAAGTTCACATGACGAATAAATAATTTTAATTATGAACTTCCCTGTTTTCATTTCAATCCATTAGCGATCAGCTTTCTTACATAAGGAATTATAGAAAACACCCTTTGCTTATAATAATTCTAAATGAAGCAGTTTGGTTTAGAGCACTTTTATAAATACAATATTAACAATCTCATAACAATTTCAGAGAGGTAAGTAAAGTTCAGAGAGAAGGACAAAGAAAAACCCACAGTTCACACAGCTTATAAATTATGTTCCCAAACTCCTCCAAAGTGAAACCAGAGACAACAGTAAAATTTTACCTCTCAAAGGCTAAATAGTGATATATATTTCCAAGCAGTCTGTTAATGTATTATACAAACAAATCTCCTAAACTCAATTTTCCCACTTTTTATTGAGAAATTTAATAATTATTTAGACTTATGGCTTCAAATAAAGAGGATGTACAGATACAAATCTAGGCAGTATTACTGGTAGGTTTAACTCACTAACATTGGGAATAATTAAACCACCTCTCCTTTTAATGTTTACATTAAATTCTGTGGCCCTCACGAGCTCATATTAACAGGACATCCAATTTCTTTGTCTTGGCACTTCCCACCTAATTTTGGTCCTTACAAAAATCCAAAGACACTAATTTGCTTTCCAAATTCACAGCAAAGAGAGAACTAGAGAACTGAACATTTTTGGCTGCTATTCTCTCGTGTAAGGTTTACTGCAGAAAATACTTTACCACTACTAAGTTGGTCTTGTTAGTCTAAGGCTCTGTGAAGATGATACAGTCCCTGTCTGGCATTCAACCAACCAGTGGCTATCTGAGTGGTCCTCTAAGTTAATAGGTCTTTAGTTTACTTTCAAATGGAAATATCACTCAGTATTCCAAACAGTGACTAGCAGTACCAAACTCGACACTACTTGCTTTCATCCACTGATAATACTCATGCGCAAGGACTTGAGTGCAAAGTTGGACCCAGATTCACTCCAGTTATGCCCAAGATAACCTCCCATTTCAAGGTCCTAAGACTTCATTCCTGATCACCCCATTCATCAGAGTTCCTAGTAATGCTGCACTCTGTTAAGAGGTTCCTTCCTGCTCTTCAACTCTCTCTTTCCAGTGGGCACCTAGGCAGACCCTTTAGCCCTTTTCAGGAGACTAGGTAGTGTCAAGTACGGTAACATTTTTCTCTGGCTGGATGGTGCAGTTGGTCAGAGCATCATCATCCACTGGAGCATCATTCATAAGTCCAAAGGCTGTGGTTTTATCCCTGGTGTCAGGGCACCTATGGGAGGCAACCAATCAATGTTTCTCGTTCACACCAATGTTTCTC
Source organism: Carollia perspicillata (assembly GCA_004027735.1). Lineage (NCBI taxonomy): Eukaryota > Metazoa > Chordata > Mammalia > Chiroptera > Phyllostomidae > Carollia > Carollia perspicillata. The sequence goes on from PVKM010011444.1 coordinate 30,108, forward strand.
TGTCCCCGCCCCCACTGTCTTCCTCCTTCTCTCCCTCCCCTCTTTTCTCTCTCTCTCTAAAATCAATTAAAAAAAACACCTCACAAAACATACCTCAGGTAAGGATTAGAAAAAAAAGAGTGTCAATGTTTTGATTAACACAAAATATCTTGTCATCTCTCTCTCCTAGTCCAATAACTGCTTTTAGACCTTATATTTATATAAGTAAGAGGGTCATTCAAGTGGTCGGTCCTTTAGAGATTGTAGGAAATCCCTCTCCTAGTAACATTCTAAAAAAATCTGGCAACTTAATTGGTGATCTTGCTACATCAGACTATACTAAGCAGATTACTACTCTATTAAATTATTTCTCTAATGGAGAATTAAGAAGTGATAGGGTTTTTTAAAATTCAAATTTATTTTTATAACAGTACAGTGTATCATTCATTCATGGGGCAAATACTTATGAGTTAACATAAGCTACACACAGCAGCGAATAAAACAGCCCAAAACTGCCACCTTGGAGCTTCTATTCTGTTGGAGTGAAAGATAGTAAGCAGTGAATAGATTAAGTAAATTGCATACCACATTTAAAAATTCAAAGACCTAAGGGAACAAATGAGCAGGATAAGAGAGATCCGAGTGTGGAGGGAAAGAGCTGTGATTTAAACTACAATAAGGTAGTCTGAGTAAATCTCCTTGAGAAGCAGGCCTTAGTTAGGGGATGGTGAGGGAATTAGCCACAGGACTAGCTCTTATCCTTTGAGATAGCGCGATTGGACCTGGAGAATATTACGCTAAACAAAATAAGCCAATCAGAGAAAGACACATACCATATAATCTCACTCATACATGGAATCTAATGAACACAATAAACTGACAAACAAAATAAAACCAGAGACATGGGGCAGATCACAGAGGGGAGTAGGGCAGGAGGGACTGGAAGAGATTAGCCAAATAACACACACGCATGTGTGCACAGCCCATGGACACAGACAACAATGTGGTGACGACTAGAGTCGGGTGAGGAGGGCTGGATAGAAGAGGACAAAGGAAAGACAATGGGGGACATCTGTAACTATGTCAACAATAAAATAAAAATATATAAAAACAGAAAAGCATTCCAATAACAGGAGCATTCAGAATAAAGGCTCTTTATTTTACAACTCTTAAATGTCATATAAGGAATATAAGCCTTCAAATCTGTATAAGAAATTGCAGAGCTCTGGATGTGGGGTTTGGGGAAGCTATTCATAAATGTATTCTTATTAGATATTACCCAAATTTCCAAATCTTTTCTCCAGAACCTTCCTTAATCTTACTGTTCTGAAAGCTATACTTTGTAAAATGGGCACTATTAATATTTGCTAAAGGACTGTTAGTTGCTTTATTCACATTTCAAGGAATAAAATGGGTCCCAGGAAATTCAGAAATCTGATAAGCATCTACATTTATATATAATTAGTCTATTTATAATAAAACTGTAATCTCTATGTCCTCCTGTAATTAAAAATTCCTACCTGCCTCATTTTGTCTCTGGATAGCAATCTTATCATAGTTTACAAATTTTATCATAAACTTATAAACTGTATGCATATATCAAATAACTTTAGCTTATTCTGCCAACATACCAGAATATTATTCTATCCTATTCCTTACTAATTCTGGTTGGTTAGCCAGTTTATTAGTGAACAGCTCTTAGTTAACATAGACCAGACACTGGATTTGATCTCTAAGTGGGATGCTTTGATGCATAGCCACAGATCCATACCATTAGCTGACTGAGGAAGCTTTTCTCCTCTGTACAAAAATAACCACTTTGAAATCTGTGCCCTTCATTCTGACATATTTCTATAATTGTATGTATAATTGTACCACCACACCCATGTAAGGAATGTGTGGCACTATGATACTGTCATAGCTACAATGTCAGAAGGCAGTAGGAATTCTTCAGCTTTATTATAATCTCATGGAAGCACCCTTGTATATGCAGTCCCTTGTATATGCAGTCCCTTGTTCACCAAAACATCATTATGTGGTTAATCACTATACATCATGATTTAATATTTACATACATTAGGAAACGATACTTATGATGAGTCTAGTTGTTATCGGGTACCATACAAAGTTATTACAAGGTTACCCAATGTTTTCCCTAGGCTGTACCTTACATCCTCATGACTTATTTACTTTATAACTAGAAGCCTCTACTGCTTAAACCTCTTCATCTATTTTGTCCACCTCTCCCCTCTGTGTATCTGTGAGGTTCTTGTACCTATAACTCAGTTTCTCTTTTGGTTATTCTTTTGTTTTGTTTTCCTTTTTTTAGATTTCACATATAAGTCCAATTGGTATATATCTTTCTCTATTTTACTTAGAATAACACCCTCTTAGTCCATCCATGTTGTCACAAATGGTGAGATTTAATATTTTTTTATGGCTAATATTCCTTGTGTACATATATCACTTCTTTACCCATTCAATGACCGATGAGAACCTAGATTGCTTCCATTTCTCAGCTATTTTAAATAATGCTGCAATGAACATAAGGGTGAATTACAGTTTTCGTTTTTGTCAAATAAATGCCCATAAGCGGACTTGCTGGATCACGTGTCACTTCTACTTATGATTATTTGAGGTAGCTCCATACTGTTCTCCGTGGTGGCTGAAGCATTTTACATTCCCACTGACGGTGCACAAGAGCTCCCTCTCTCCGCATCTTTGCCAACACTTTACTCTTTGTCTTTGTGACAATAGCCATCCTGACAGGTGTGATGTGGTTTTGATTTTCATTTCCATGATGATTAGTTATGTTGAACATCTTTTCATATGCGTGTGGGCTAACTATACTCTGATATAAGTGTACATTTTCAAGTGCTCTGCCCATCTAGGAATAGGGTTACTTTGTTTGTTTGTTTGATATTAAGTTATATAAGGTCTTCATATATTTTTCATGTTAATCCTTATTACAGGTGCAATTTACAGATACCTTCTCCCATTCAGTAGGTTGCCTTTTTGTTTTGTTGATGGTTTCTTAAGCTGTGCAAAAAGCTTTTTAGTTTGATGTAATCCCATTTGTTTACTGTCTTTTGTTGCACTTTCCTGAGAAGACTGGTCCAAACAACTATTGCTGAGACCAATGTCAGAGCTTA
>PVKM010011445.1:0-33235 GCA_004027735.1 Carollia perspicillata
TTTTTTTTCTTAGATAAGTCCCTTTAACACTTCATATAATAAAGGCTTGGTGATGACAATCTCCTTTAACTTGACCTTATCTGGGAAGCACTTTATCTGCCCTTCCATTCTAAATGATAGCTTTGCTGGATAGAGTAATCTTGGATGTAGGTCCTTGCCTTTCATGACTTCGAATACTTCTTTACAGCCCCTCCTTGCCTGAAAGTTTTCGTTTGAGAAATCAGCTGATACTCTTATGCACAGGTGGCAAACACAAGGCCCCTGGGCTAGAAATCTGGCCCTCCACCTTGTTTTATCAGTCCTGGCACCTTGTTTCTACCCAGCGATAGCACTGAGCTCCATGCCCCTAGTTAAAGAGTAGTTACATTTATACAGTCCTAAAATTTGGCCCTTTGAAGGCAACCAGGAGGCTGACGTGGCCCCAGGTAAAAATGAGTTTGACACCCCTGGTTTATGGGAACTCCATTGTAGGTAAATTTCTCCTTTTCTCTTGCTGCTTTTAAGATTTTTTCTTTATCTTTAATCTTGGGTAACTTAATTATTATTCACCTTGGTGTATACTTTCTTGAGTCCAACTGTTTTGGGACTCTCTGGGCTTCCTGGACTTAGACTGGAAGTCTATTTCCTTTGCCTGCCTGGGGAAGTTTTCCTTCATCGTGTTTTCAAATAAGTTTTTAATTTCTTGCTCTTGCTCTTCTCCTTCTGGCACCCCTATGATTCAGGTGTTGGAATGTTTAAAGTTGTCCCAGAGGTTCCTAAGCCTCTCCTCATGTTTTTGAATTCTTGTTTCTTCATTCTGTTCTGGTTGAATGTGTATTTCTTCCTTGTGCTCCAAACCATTGAATTGAGTCCCAGTTTCCTTCCCTTCACTCTTGGTTCCCCGTACATTCTCCTTTATTTCACTTTGCATAGTCTTCACTTTTTCCTCTATTTTGTGACTGTACTCAACCAATTTTGTGAGCATCCTGATTACCACTGTTTTGAACTGTACTAATGATAGATTGGCTATCTCTTCATTGTTTAGTTGTATTTTTTCCTATGGCTTTGATCTGTTTTTTCATTTAGGCCATATTTTTTTGTCTTAGTGCACCTCTTACATGGTAAAGGGTGGGGCCTGAGGTATTCATCAGGGCAGGTCAATGCACATCAATGCCTGTGCTGCAGTATGTGGGGGCATGGTCCGAGAGGGAACAATGCCATTTGCTCAGCTCTTGGCCAACTTTCAGTCACCTCCCTTGTTCCCCACAAGTAAATTGTGCCCTTCTGGTGCTGATTCCTGGGTGGATGGGTTTGTGTATATTTTAGGTCCCTGTGGGTCTCTCCAATGAACTCTCCTGTGGGGCTGGGAGTTTCTCCCAAGGCTGCAATTCCCACAGATTTTTACAGCCACAGGTTTTGAAGCTTTATTTCCCTGTTGTGGAACCCCATGCTGTGTGGTCTGTCTTGCTCCCCAGTTGTTCCTCCTGGTTTATCTGCATGCAAATGTGGGCCCACCTGCTCCACCAGCCACCTCGTCCAGTCCGCTGGCTGCTACCTCACCCACCTCAGTCCTCTAACCACTGCCTTGCTGGGAATCCTCTCCTTCTCAGTTGCCTGTGCTCACCCCTTCTATAGGTCTAGATGAATGTTTCCCATTTAAGTCCTTGGTTGTCATACTTCCATATAGTTTGGTTTTCTAGCAGTTCTGGTTGTACTTTGTTTTTTAAATTTATTGTTGTCCTTCTGTTGGTTGTGCAAAGAGGCAAAGTATATGTACCTACGCCTCTATCTTGGCCAGAAGTTCTCCATTTTCTCCCCTTTTTTTTCTTAGTCTAGGTAAAGGTTGGTCAGTTTGTTGATCTTTCAAAGAACCAATTTTTGATTTTGTTAATTATTTTTTTATTCTCTATTTTGTTTCTCTACTCTGTAATCCTTCTGTTAGCTTTGGGTTAATTTGCTATTTTCTAGTTTGTTACAGTGTAGAATTAGGTTATTGATTTAATTTTCTTTTTAATACAGGCATTTACAGCTATAAATTTTGCTTTTTGTTTTGATTTGTTTCTAAATATTTGAATTCCTCTTGTGATTTCCTCTTTGACCCATTGGTAGTTTAAAAGTGCTGTTTAAATTTTAAATTTTGTGAATTTTCCAGTTAACTTCTGATTTCTAGTTCATTCCATTATAGTTAGAGAGAAAACTGAGTGATTTAAACTTTTTAAATTTATCGAAACTTATTTTGTGTCTTAAAAACATGTTCTCTCCTGGAGACTGTTCCATGTACACTGAGAAGAATATGCGTTCTCTTCTTGTCAAGAGTACTTTATATATGTCTTTAAGGCTAGTTGGTTTTTAGTGTCACTCAAGTCTTCTCTTTCCTTTTTGATTTCCCATCCAGATTTTCTATTCATTAATGAAAGCAGGCTATTGATGTCTCTAACTATTATGGTAGAAATGTCTAATTCTTTTTTCAGTTTTGTCAATGTTTGCTTCATATATTTTTGGATTCTACTGTTTGGTGCATATTTGTTTATAATTGTTGTATCTTCTCACCAAATTGACCCTTTTGTCAATATGTAATGTTGTTCTTTCTCTTCTAACAGTTTTTTAACTCAAAGTATACTTTGTGTGATATTAATATTGCTACCCAAGCTGCCTATTGGTTATATTTTGCATGGAGTGTCTTATTCCATCCTTTTAATTTCAACCTATCTGTATATTTTGATCTAAAATGAGTTTCTGGTAGACAACATGCATTTGGATTTGTATTCTTAGTCTATTCTGCCAGCATGTCTTTTAATTGGTGAGTTTAATTCATTTATATTTAAAGTAATCACCAATAAGAAGCTCTCCTGACATTTTTCTGTTTTTTCTTGAAGTGTATCTTTTGTTATTCCTGAGTTGCTCCAATTTCACCTTCTTTTTTATTTTTCACTTGTATGCCTTTATTTCTTTCACATTTCCTTTTCTGTACATTTTTAGTTATTTTCCTAATGGTTGCTTTGGTGATTATAATCTACATCCTAAGTTTATAACATTATACTTTGAACTGATACCAATTTGGCTTCAACAGTATACAAAATTCTGTTCCCATACAGCTCCATCACCTTGCCTTATGCTGTTATCTTATTATCATTTTACACTGCATGCCCATTAAAAAGGAATTATAATATTATTGTTTACTCATTATCTTAAAACATGTTGGGGAAAAAACAGGAGTTAAAAAACAAAAATATAACAATAAAACCCAAAAATATAATACTAGCTTTTATGTCTACCTATGCAGTCACCTTTACCATCATTCTTTACTTCACTATATAGCTTAAAGTTACTGCTGAGTGTCCTTTCATTTCAACCTGCAGGACCCCCTTTAATACTTCTTGTAGGAAGGGTCTAATAGTGATCAACTCTCTCTGCTTTGTTTATCTGAGAATGTCTTAATTTTATTTTTTGAAGAAAAATTTTGCCAGATATACAAATTTTTTCTTTAAAATTTTATTTCATATTAGTTTCAGGTATAGATATGACTTCTTTATTGACAGTTTTAATTTTCTTTCAGCACTTTAAATATGTCATCCCACTGTTTTGTGTCCTCTTTGGCTTCTGATGTGAAATTGGCTATTAATATTATTGAGTATCCCTTATACATGATGAGTCACTTCTCGGTGCTTTAAAAATCTTTGTAAATTTTAATTATAATGTATCCCAGTGTGAGTCTCTACAAGTTTTTCATATGTGGAATTCATCAAATTTCTTGAATGTGTAGATTTAAATTTTTCCTCAAGTTGGGAAGTTTTCAGGCATCATTTCTTCAAATATTCTTTCTTTCCCTTTGTTTTTTCCTCTTTCCCTGCTGGTACTCCTATAATACGTTAGTATACTTGATGGTGTTTCACAAGTCTCTTAGCTTCTGTTCATTTTCTTTTCGGTTCTCTGAGTCAATAATTTCAATTTTACTATTTTCAAGTAGGCCAATTTCTTCTGCCTGATCACAGCTGCTGTTGAATCTCCACTGCATTTTTCATTTTAGCTACTTGTAATTTTTAGTTCCAAATTTTCTATTTGGTTCCTTTCTATAATTTCGATGTCTTGATTAATAAACTCTATTCATTCATCCATTGACTGTTATCCAAGATTCTTCCTTGTTTTTTTATTTGTGCTTGTTTTCACTTCACATTTTTTTAAAAAAATTAAGTTATTTTCGTCACTCTGAGTATCCTAAAAAGTCTTATTTTTGAAGTTTTGCATTCTTTTAATAAAATTAATTTCATTTGGAATGAATTGTAGTAGTTAGTTTTCCTTCTTAGCATTTGATTTCTTTATGCAGTCTGGAATTTTTTTCTAGCTTCCCTTTTTTGTTCTCTACTCTGGATAAATAGTTTTGTAGTTGCTAACTGTTTCATAGATCCCTAGTGTATAATATTCAGTGATCTTGATTCATGATTTTATTGGGGGTGTAAAAAAATCTAGCTACTGATTTAGTAAGTCAGAAACCAGGCCCACGAGTTATTTGAGGTTTTAAAATCTCTTTCTACTTTTTATTAGCTTCTTAGTCATGAATTTGTGATTAAAGAATGTGATTTGTAATATTTTACTTTGAAATATTGCTATTTCCTTTGTGCATTTGACATATTTAAATTTTGTAAATTTTTATGATTACTTGTAAATAACATTTTCAACATACAAAGTCAAGATTTATCTTCTATGTAAATTATGTTTCTTTGCTCCTCTATGTTCTTTCTTATTTTTTGTCTTAAGTTGTCTTTAAATTATGTTAAAATCTCTTATTATTGCATGTTTATTTCTTGTTTCTTATATTTCTATAGTCATGACATATAATTGTTACTTCCATATTATTTGGTTTATAAAAATTTGTGATAAAACAGTGTCATTGTGGATAGCACATTTCACACTGTAAATATAAGCACTTTTCTAATTTAATATATTCTGCCTTGAAATCAATTTTGATATTAACATCATAACTACTATTTTAGTTTTTCTAGTAGTTGCCTAATACATCCTACTACTAACTTTTTTGAATTGCTGCCTTATCTGTTTCTGTTGTTGAATTTTTTTGTAATCCATGTCAAAAGCCTTCTTCTTACAAAAAGTGAATAGTTATCACCATGAGAGACATTTCATCTTCTGTTATTTTAAAAATCACATTTAGTATTTTTACTTAAGTTTCTGGGAGACAATTTTCATCCCATCCCACCACCCTTAAATTAATGTGGCATTTTTCTGTAACATAGTGCCTGAAGAGTTTTTCCCAATAATGGAATGAGCCCTGATTGGTGTGGCTCAGTATGTTGAGCATCATCCTGCAAACTGAAAGGTCACAGGTTCGACTCTTAGGGCACATGCTTGGGTTGTGGACCAGGTCCTGGGTTTGGGGGTGTGTAACAGGCAACTGACCATTGCTTCTCTCATGCACCAATGTTTCTCTCCATCTTTCTTCCTCCCTTCCCCTCTCTCTAAAAATAAATAAAATCTTTTGAAACATGGAATGAAACAGCAAAACAAAATTTTAAAAGACTGCTGCTTTAAAAATCCAACACTTTCCCCAATTATATTCAAACAAAACACATAAATGGTATTTTCATGGTATCATTTTTAAGTATTTCCTTATGGTTGGCTTTCCTCACTATCATATAAATGACAGAGCTGCAATCAGTTGCACATTCCAGATCACAGAGGTTTACTCAGTTTCACATCATTTGAAGGCCATGGATAGAGGATTCTAAGGAGTTTAAATCCCAAAATGTTATTGTTCTATTGGTTCCTATAGGGCAAAATGTCCAATAATATTTCTTATCCACCTCATGTATAGGTGCTTCAGTGATGCTACTGTGGTGCAGCATCTCTGAGACTGTATCGTGGTCCTCAATTGTGACTCTTGTCCATGTTGTGGAAGTGTTCCATAATTGACATGTTGTGCTAGATACTGTGTTTTGAGGATGTCTATTTTGGAAACTAAGCTCAAGCAGCCTTGGCTGTCCTAGTTAAAGAGCACTGGGCAGCAGTCATAGTTAGCAGTTACAGCACTGTTCTCTGAGGCATATAATATACTCAGGAGTAGCAGACATTCTGTTTTCAGACTGAAACCTGAACACTATTTAAGGCCTCAACAATGGACATGAAGCTGTCATGGCTGACCCAGGACAGAGAGCTTCCACTGGCAGAGAAATTGAACATGGGATCTATTCTCCAATGCCAATAAACTCTGACATGAGCTAACCAAAATGCATTCCACTGTCCTATGTCATACTGGTTGGCCTTTCATTCACTATTTTAATGTATGCAGAAGCACTCTTCATTTGTGATAATACCATCCTATTCCACCACAAATTGTTGTGATGCCGATCCAAAGTGAAAACCTGAATTTGCTTTTTAATGTGTTTGCTTACCCACTTGTCATTTTTATACTCAGGTAACAAACAGAAATAAATTGTGCTTAAAAAATCCACAGCAAATTTGTTCTCTACAAGGGATGACTTCACAAAACTGGCTGCATGATTAATTCTCAAGATCACCAGGTTTAGTATCCGGGCACCATCTATCTGACTACTGTAAAGGGCAATGTGATTGTGCAAGAGAGACTGGTCAATAACTGTGAAGTATCTCCATCATGCTCCTGCAGTTCATGAGGTTTCACTCATTGGCTCCCATTCCTCTCACAGATGTGAACTTTGTGGCTAAGGGCAATCTGAGGATGATCCGTCTTCCAGGCAGGAAAAGTGACTGGCTCTAGTAAAAACTGTTACAGGGGCAGTATTCTTGGTATTTTCCAAAAGTAGAAAGCTGGGGTCAGGGCAGCCATGACAGGCTCAGAGCAGAGAATTTGAAGACTAGTAAGTTAACAAACTGGCTCTTTTCCATTCTGCTTTCACTTATTTTTTATTTTTTTAATATCTTTTATTGATTATGCTATTACAGTTGTCCCATTTACCCCCCTTCACTCCCCTCCGCCCTGCACACCCCCTTCCAACCACATTCCCCCCTTTAGTTCATGTCCATGGGTTGTACATATAATTCTTTGGCTTCTACATTTCCTATACTATTCTTACCCTCCCCCTGTCTATTTTCTACCTACCATCTATGCTACTTATTCTCTGTACCTTTTTCCCCTCTCTCCCCTCCCACTTCCCTGTTGATAACCCTCCATGTGATCTCCATTTCTGTGATTCTGTTCCTGTTCTAGTTGTTTGTTTAGTTTGCTTTTGTTTTTGTTTTAGGTGTGGTTGTTAGTAATTACGAGTTTGCTGTCATTTTACTGTTCATTTCTTTATCTTCTTTTCCTTAGATAAATCCTTTTAACATTTCATATAATACAGGGTTGGCAATGATGAACTCCTTTAATTTGACCTTATATGAGAAGCACATTATCTGCCCTTCCATTCTAAATGAAAGTTTTGCTGGATAGAGCAATCTTGGATGTAGGCCCCTGCCTTTTGTGACTTGGAATACTTCTTTCCAGCCCCTTCTTGCCTGTACGGTCTCTTGAGAAATTAGCTGACAGCCTTATAAGAACTCCTTTGTAGGTAACTGTCTCCTTTTCTCTTGCTGCTTCTAGGATTCTCTCCTTCATTTTTATCTGGGCTAATGTAATTATGATGTGCCTTGGTGTGTTCCTCCTTGGGTTCAACTTCTTTGGGACTCTCTGAGCTTCCTGGACTTCCTGGAAGTCTGTTTTCTTTGCCAGATTGGGAGAGTTCTCCTTTGTTATTCATTCAAATAAGTTGTCCACTTGTTGCTCTTCCTCTTCCCCTTCTGGTACCCCTATAATTTGGATGTTGGAAGGTTTAAAGATGTCCTGGAGGTTCCTAAGCCTCTCCTCATTTTTTTGAATTCTTGTTTGTTCATTCTTTTCTGGTTGAATGTTTCTTTCTTCCTTGTGGTCCACACCGTTGATTTGAGTCCCAGTTTCCTTCTCATTATTGGTTCCCTGTACATTTTCCTTTATTTCACTTAGCATAGCCTTCATTTTTTCATCTAATTTGCGACCAAATTCAAGCAATTCTGAGAGCATCCTGATTACTGGTGTTTTGAACTGTGCATCTGAGAGGTTGGCTATCTCTCCATCGCTTGGTCGTAGTTTTTCTGGGGCTTTGATCTGTTCTTTCATTTGGGCCAATTTTTTTTTTGTCTTGATGCATCTGTTATGCACCTGTTATGTAGTAAGGGGCAGAGCCTTAGGTGTTCACCAGTGCGGGGCAAACCATGTCACTGGGTTGTGACACTGTATGTGGGGAAGGGGTCTGACAGGGAACAGTGCCGCTTGCTCCACTCTCTGTCATATTTCAGTCACTTTCCCCACTACCAACAAGCAAATTGGGCCCTTTTGGTGCTGATTCCAGAGTGGGTGGGTTTGTGTACGTTCTAGGACCCTGTGGGTCTCTACAACAAACTCTCCTGTGAGGCTGGGAATTTCTCCCACTGCGTCAAACCCCACAGGTGTTCTCAATCAGTGGCTTGAGGCTTTATTTCCGCATTCTGAGGCCTTGGGTAGTGCAGATCGTCCTGCTTCCCAGTTGTTCCTCCCAGTTTATCTGCATGTGAATGTGGGACTTCCCAGTCTGCAATCCGCCTTGCTGGGTCTGCCTGCTGCTGCCTTGCCAGCCAGCTGGTGCCTTGCGTTCCTGTTCCACAATCCGCTGCCTCACTGGGTCTGCCAGCCGCCGCCTTGCCTGCCCCGTCCTCTTGCTGTGAGTCCTCTCCGCCTGGCTGCCCTTCTCCTACCGGTCTGGATAATAATGTTTCTTCTTTAATTCCTTGGTTGTCGGACTTCCATGCAGTCCTGTTTTCTGTCAGTTCTGGTTGTTTTTTGTTTCCAAATTGTTGTCTTTGGTTGTGTGAGGAGGCACAGTATGTCTACCTATACCTCCATTTTGGCCCCATTTCTGTTGTTTAAATGCTTTCACTTATTTTTTAAGTTGTTTAATTATATTTTATTGATTATGCTATTACAGTTGTTCCAGATTTTCCCCCTTTGTCCCCCCCTGCCCCCTTCCACCCAGCACCGCCCCCCTGCCAGGCAATCCCCTCGCCATTGTTTATCCATCTTGTTTGGGACTCTCTGCGCTGCTTGAACTTGCATGTCTATTTCCTTCACCAAATTAGGGAAGTTTTCTTTCATTATTTTGTCAAATAGATGTCCACTTTCTTTTCTCTTCTCCTTCTGAAGCTCCTATGATGTGAATGTTGGGACACTTGAAGTTGTCCCAAAAGCTCCTTACACTATCCTCATTTTTTTGGATTCTTTTTTCTTCTTGTTCTGATTGCTTTTTGCTTCCTTATGTTCCAAGTCATTGATAGATTCTCAGTTTTATCCACTCTATTGTTGTTTACCTGTAAATTGTTCTTCATTTCAATTAGTGTATCCTTTGTTTCTGACTGGATCTTTTTTATGCTGTTGAGGGCCTCACTAAATTCCTTGAACATCCTTATAATCAGTGTTTTGAACTCTGCCACCTGATAGATTGCTTATCTCCATTTTGTTGAGCTCTTTTTCTGGAGTTTTGATCTGTTCTTTTATTTGGGCCATTCTTTGTCTCGTTTTTTTTTTTTTTTTAAGATTTTATTTATTATTTATAAACAGAGTGGAAGGGAGGGAAAAAGAAAGGGAAAGGGAGAAAAACATCACTGTGTAGTTGCCTCTCACACATCCCCCACCAGGAACATGGTCCGTACCCCAGGCATGTACCCTGACTGGGAATCGAACTAGCAACCCTTCGATTTGCAGATTGGCACTCAACCACTGAGCCACACCAGTCAGGGCTGTCTCCTTGCTTTAGCAACCTACCTGTGTTTGTTTCTATGTATTAATTACAGCTGTATGACTCCCTGTCTTGGTAGTGTGGTCTAGTCTAATGTAGTAAGTGTTCTGTAGGGTTCAGTAGCACAGCCTTCCCTGTCATCCAAGCTGGATACTCAAGGTGCAGCCTTCATGAGGGCTGAGTATACCATCCTCTTGCAGGTGAGCTTTGATTTGCTGTTTGGCAGGTCAATGAGAGTAATTTATCCAGGCCAGTCAGCTGTAAGGATTGACTGTGACTACTGACCACCAACCTTCAGCCTCTGTTGAGGATGAGCTGTGCAGGGACAGGGTGGTGGTGCTTTAATGTGGTCTGTAGCTTTCCACTGGGTATGCAGGCTCTGGGGTTTTGCAGGTGGTGCAAGCCAAGGTCAGCCCCCACCTGTGTTCTGCCCAGGACCACATTGCATGAGCTATCAAGCAATCTGAGACAGGTGCTACTTGTGCTGGGCTTGGTGATTCCCAGGTGAAGCCAAGCTGTGAATCTAGGTTGGCTGTAGCTAGTGCTGAGCCTGGGACCACTTAGCAAGTAGTACATGGGTCTGGGGCTCACTGAGGACAGCTATTGGTTGTTTGAGAGGATTTGGGAAGTTGTGAAACAGAAGCCAAGACCAGCCATTCATATGTAAAAATCACTGTTAAGAGCTTGGGTGGGCCCATAAATTGGGTGGGGTGAAGCTTCAGGGGGTTCTCCAGGGCAGGACAAACCTGATAGCCAGTTTGACCGAGTAGCAGATATGGCACCCACCTGCTGACTCTGTGGCTCTGTGGGGGGAGGGTTCAGAAAAGGGAAAGTGACTCTGCACACTTTTCTGTGTGGGGAAAAAGCTGTACCCCAGTTCTTGCCTTGATGCCAGATACTTCAGTTCCCCCTATATGTCACTGGTGCCTTTTAAGCTGCTACCCCAGGCTAACGCTCAAAGGGAGTGAGTCTAAGTCTGTGTGGGCTTTAAGAGGGACTGCTTGGGACTCCAGAAGTTTCTTCCACTGACTCAATCTCCAGTGGTTTTTGCAGCCAGAAGTTATGGGGAGTTATCTTCCTGGCACTGGAATCACTGGGCTGGGGGGCCTGATGTGGGGCTGGGATTTCTCTCTTCCAAGGTATCCCTCCTGAATTTTTAACCACTATACAGGGATGTGGGATTAGTCCATTCTGGATCTCCACCACTGGATCTCCACCAGAGATCCAGAATGGATTAGTCCATTCTGGATCTCCACCAGACTCTTACCAGTCTGGATGGATGTGGTTTCTTTGATTCTGTAGTTGTCAGACTTCCACTCTATTTGCTATCTGATGGTCCTGAGTGAGGGTTATTCCACAGTTTTGTTGGAATGATGTGATTGTGTGAGGAGGCAAGGTGTGCTTTCCTATGCTGCCATCTTGACTGGAAGTTCCTTTCTTTTTTTATGCTTTCTGTAGTCACTTACACTGTATGGTCTGTATTTTCTTATTTTATATGTTTTTTTTTTTTGCCTAATTTTTGAAGTTCTGGGGCATTTTAATTTTATTCAAGTAGTTACCTTGAAGGTATATTCTTAATTCTTTACTTCTTGAGTTGTTATCTGTGCATAATATCAATTATTTTCACCTTATGGAAAGTAAAATTGTTATAATTCCTCTTCTTGTATTTGTCTTTGCTCTTTTCTTAAAAGATTTTATTTAGTTATTTTTAGAGAGAGGGAAAGAGAGGGGGAAGATAGGGAGAAAGACATCAGTGTGAGAGCAAAACATGATTAATTGCCTCTCACAGGTGCCCTGACCAGGGACTGAATCCCTACCCCAGGCATGTGCCCTGACAGGAATTGAACCTGTGACCTTTCAGTTTATGGGATGATGCCTAACCAAGTGAGCCAAATTGGTCAGTTCTGTTTTTGCTCTTAATTCAGCATCAGTTAACCACCAAATTAGCTACAGAATCATACAATTTTTTGTTGGCAATCTTTTGCCTCCTTGCTACTTCCATCTCTCAATTTCAAAATTATACTATTATTTCTATATTGTTATGAATTTTAAGTTTACATTCTATTTTATAATCATTTTTGCCTCTGCTGTTTAACATTAATTCTACAATTACATAAATTAAGTACTCACTACTTGTCCTTTGACCATGGCTTCTCTATGCATCTTTTCATTAGCTGGGTATCAACCTATAGTAGATTTTTTCAGACCTCATGGGTATATGTGTTTCATTTGTAGTATTCTATGATGCATATATAATAATATGTCCACAATGTTATCTGCCAGCAAGGTTTGAATTTTATAAAATTAATTCATTTTTAGGTTTTTAATTTAAAAAATCTAGTTTATAAGGAAAGAAAAGTGCCTTTTTGTTAAAAATGAAATGATAGTTTTTCATTAAATGTAAAAATGTTACTTACAAAGCAATTTCTCATGAATATGTCAAGTACTTTATAAAATGCTAACTATTTAAGGGTTCTAACTGCATAAGCGACCAATGTATGAGGTTTTCACTATTATTACTATTATTTTATTGTTACTGTGATACTATTCCTGTTAAGGATTGTTGTAACAAAAAAGTTATATTAGTATCAACATTCGTTTTCAGTGAACAGCTCACATGCACAGCCACTAATACCTTTAGATAGGTGAATGTTAATTATTAATTTGGGCTTGAGATCGCCCCCTACACTGCAGACCTTCATTTCTAATTGTTCACTGAATGTTTATCACGGATGTCCCTATAGCAACTATGACTTATTTTCCTTTCCTCTCAAATCAGGTGTTCTCCATGAGAGTTATTCTCAACATCCTATAGTCATCCTTGACTCTTCCCATGCCCTCTTCCCTTACTGTTCCCAGTTCTGCATCAGTAAATTCCTTCTCTGCTGTTCATTTTCACTGCTACCCTACTTCAGGCCCTCATTTGGCCTACTGCGATAGCTTATTAAACATCTTCCTTCTTTGCCTTCTTCGTTAATGGATTATATGCTATTGTATATCTTCCTAAAGCATGTTACAAGCACCCAAGGTATATTTTACACCAAGGTTTTACATTGGAAGAATTTTCATATATACAGACATTATCCTCCTTCAGAAGTCTTATAATTTTTTTCTAGAAATTGTGGGAAACCAGTTTTAAAAATAAAATTACATTGATTACATATTTAGAAATAGAGATTTAATAAAATTCTATTATGACTCCTTTTAAGTGAAAATTATCCTCTAGTAAAGGAATGAACATATGACTATTTCCTCTTTTATATATCTGAGTTTTCATAATTCATCTTTGCTTAAAGTATGTATGAAAGTAGTGAGAATGAAGCAATTGGAAGGGAAATAATTGGAGTTGTGGTGAAACTGACTTTGGTAGATATTGTTGACTAATATGTTTATTAGTAATAACATGTGTAACTAACCTCAAGATTAGAATTTACAACTAAAATTTCTTTGCAACTTCTAAAAATATAAAAGTGGGCTGCAAATTTTCTTTTCCATATTTCCTTTTCAACATTCTAGAACAAAATATTATGATTGTGGAAATTATGTGAATATCTGAATGCATGGTTTTCTATAGAAAAGTGCTATTAGTCTCCATTTGACATTTGTCACAATACATGTTACACAAAATGGTAGGTAGTTATAAGATTATAAAGTTTGCAATAATATGTACTTGATTTAAATTCAGTTTTGCTACTAGTTGTGTGGCTAGAGGCAACTTTAAATTTTTCATAGCCTTAACTTATTCATTAGTAAAGTGGGAACTGGATCACCTACCTTGTCTCAGATAATATGTACATATCAGGAAGTATAGTGTCTGACACATAGTAGGAGGTCAACAAATGGAACTATAATGTTGATTTTTCCTTTGACATCAGTTACATTAGTAAAATACTAATTTACTTAATACTTTATTGAACTAATAATATTATTGAGCTAATGATAATTAGCTTACTGCATTGGAGCTTTGCATTGTAAAAAACTGAACAATACATTAAGAATTTAACAACTGAGAGGATTAAATTTGCTCTAAGGTCTGTAAAAATACTATATTATCTAATTTAACTGAATCTGTATAAAATTTTTATGTAATTATATTTTTAAAGTATATTTTATTGATTATGCTATTACAGTTGTCCCAGTTTTCCTCCCCTTTATTCCTCTCCACCCTGCCTCCAACCAACATTCCCCCAACTTAGTTCATGTCCATGGGTTGTACATATAAGTTTTTTGGCTTCTCCATTTCCTATACTATTCTTAACATCCCCTGTCTAGTTTGTACCTACCATTTATGCTTCTTATTCCCTGTACCTTTCCCCCAATTCTCCCCTCTCCCCCTCTCTGCTAACCCTCCATGTAATCTCCATTTCTGTGCTTCTGTTTCTATTCTAATTGTTTGCTTAGTTTGTTTTTGTTTTTGTTTTAGATTCAATTGTTGATAGTTGTCAGTTTATTGTCATTTTACTGTTCATAGTTTTGATCTTCTTTTCTTAGATAAGTCCCTTTAACATTTCATATAATAAGGGCTTGGTAATGATGAACTCCTTTAACTTGAACTTATCTGGGAAGTACTTTATCTGCTTTTCCATTCTAAATGATACTTTTGCTGGATAGAGCAATCTTGGATGTAGGTTTTTGCCTTTCATGCACTTAGAACACTTCTTTCCAGCCCCTTCTTGCCTGCAAGTTTCTTGTGAGAAATCAGCTGATAGTCTTTTGGGAACTCCTTTGTAGGTAACTGTTTCCTTTTCTCTTGCTGCTTTTAAGATTCTCTCTTTATCTCTAATCTTGGGTAATGTAATGACGATGTGCCTTGGTGTGTACTTCCTTGGGTCCAACTTCTTTGGGATGCTCTGAGCTTCCTGGACTTCCTGGAAGTCTATTTCCTTCATCAGATTGGGGAAGTTTTTCTTCATTATTTTTTCAAGTAAGTTTTCAATTTCTTGCTCTTCCTGTTCTCCTCTGGCACTCCTATGATTCAGATGTTGGAATGTTTAAAACTGTCCTGGAGGTTCCCTAAACCTCTCCTCATTTTTTTGAATTCTTGTTTCTTCATTCTGTTCTGGTTGAATGTTTATTTCTTTCTTCTGCTCTAAATCATTTATTTGAGTCCCAGTTTATTTTCCTTCACTGTTGGTTCCCTGTATATTTCTCATTATTTCACTTTGCGTAGCCTTCACTTTTTCCTCTATTTTGTGACCTTACTCAACCATTTCTGTGAGCAGCCTGATTACCAGTGTTTTGATCTCTGCATTTGATAGTTTGGCTATCTCTTTGTCACTTAGCTGTTTTTCTGGAGTTTTGATAGGTTCTTTCATTTGGGCATGTTTCTTTGTCTTGGCACACCTGTTACATTGTAAGAGACAGAGCCTTAGGTATTTCCAAGGGTGGGGCAACCCACTTTGCTGCTTTGTGGTGCTGTATATAGGGGAGGGGTCATAGAGGGAATAATGCCTCATGCTTGGGTTCTGCCCCACTTTCAGTCACTTCCCCCCACCGGCAAGCAAATTGGGCCCTTCTGGTGCCAATTCCCTGCTGGGTGGGCCTGTGTACATTCTAGGATCCTGTGGGTCTCTTCAATGAACTCTCCTGGGAGGCTGGGAGTTTCTGCTACTGCCACAATTCCCACAGACATTTACAGTCAGAGGTTGTGAAGCTTTCTTTTCCTGAGCTGGAGCTCCGGGTTGTGTGGTCTGTCACACTCCCCAATTGTTCCTCTGGGTTTGTCCATACACAAATGTGGGACTGCCATCTGCCACCTCGCCTGCCCTGTCTTCCAGTGCTGCCTTGCCATGTGTCCTCTCCTCCCTGGCTGCCTGTCTCTGCCCCTCTTATCAGTTTGAATAAATGTTTCTTCTTTAAGTCCTTGGTTGTTGGACTTCCATACAGTTCAATTTTCTGGCAGTTCTGATTATTTTTTGTTTTTAAATTTGTTGTTGTCCTTCTTTTGGTTGTGAGAGGAGGCAAAGTGTATCTGCCTATGCCTTCATCTTGGATGGAGGTCTGTATGTAATTAGATTTTAAATTTAATAAAGTATTTATCTAACAGTTATTTAATACAGTGAGATGAAGTATGTGACTATGCTCCACAAACTTTGGGTACCATGTTCAAAGTTCAGATCTTAAATCTACCACTCGTTAATAGCATATGTGTAACAGCTTTATAAATTCTTAAGGATAATGAAAAGACCAATTATTGTATTTTTGTTATTTTTAACCATGACATTAGTAGGATTTAATACTATGGCTTTGAATTAGAATAAAGGAAATGGGAAAAAAAAGTAATTCGATTAAATTTTGAAAAAGAAAAACCATGCTGGAATAAGCAGGTAAAAGTTCTGAAACAAAACCACACGAAGGCCTCTTTAATAAGCCTTATTTGCTTCAGCTTTAGAATCATGAATAAGGCTGGGACCACCATAAAGAATAAACTAGAAGTGAATCAAATTTTCTATAACTTCCCTAGAATTAAAAATATGACTGAAACTCCATTCCTTTACATATCAGACTTTTTAAAAGTAGCATTAGTTCTAAATGTTACTAACATAAAAATAAGAAAAATAATTCCAGAAAAAAATGATGCCCATTTACATGAAAACAGTCACAAGGACCCAAATGTGTGACTATTTAATGTTTAAAAACACTTTCATGATAAAAAGAAAACAAAAAATTATATACCTTGGTGTGTAATGATTTATAAAACATAATTTTGTAAAATGATTATTAAACACAATGTTGAATGCTGCCAACAGAACTGTATGGTGATTTTTAAAAAGCCTTTTGGAAAGACATCGAACGTTGCCATCTAGGAAACTTGTGTTGTTCATGGACTGGTTAGTAAAAATGTTCAGCCAAATGAATGTAAGAAAACTTAAAATTGTTGGCTTTTGCCTACCGTACCAAGATCAGCCTTAAGATCTGTTGGCAGACTTAACTTTCTTGATCCTTTAACTGAAACAACAGAAAAAGGAAAAAGGCAGTTGTTAATTATATAAAATTAAAGAGGAATGTGGGGGAACAGTATGTCTTACAATATAATTATTAAAATCCTGAAAAACATTACATTGAGTGAGCATGTATGGGAGCAGAAATATTGTTCAATGTTAGTTTATTGCCACTGAGTAGTAATTATTTAATATGGAAACAGAAACATGAGAAAAGTAATTGTTCTTACAGTAAATATTTTAAGTGTTTCTTTGCATGGTTTTTTTGATATGTAGTATGGAGTTCTTTTTTTTCTTTTTTTTTACTGATTTGAGACAGAGGGAGAGAGAGAGAGAGACAGACAGACAGACATAGAGTTGTTGTTCCTCTTATTTATGCATTCATTGGTTGATTCTTGTTTGTGCCCTGACTGGGAATTGAACCTGTAACTAGTGTATCAGAATGACACTCTAACCAGCTGATCTCTAACAGGCAAAGAAGCATTGCAATAAATGTATTAGGTTATATCATAAATAATGATAAGGGTAAAAACTGATAAATTTCACCAATAATTTTTTGAAATAGGATATTCTACTACAGATATTTATGAAGTAGTCAAGGAAACTTTACTATGTCTATATGGCAGGTGAAATGACTTCACTACTGAACACTATAATGTTAACTTCAGTAGATAAAATCTTGAAAATACAAAATTAAAAAATAATTTTAATTACAGTATAGAAATCAAGCTATCGGAAAGTGTTTGAGTAAACCAAGAAAACTCCGGCAATTTAATGAAAACATTACTTATTATTTATGTTAGTAAAAATTGGGCATCCCATAAAAATATTTAACTGGAATGCATGCTATCATATAGAACAATACATTAGGGAAAATCAATTAGGGGGGATATTTTAAAAATTGATCCATAATTCAGATGAACTAAGGAAGTGAGACACTTACTATTTAAAACATTTTTTTTTTGTTTTTAGAGAGAGAGAGATCGATTCATTGTTCCACTTACTTATGTATTCATTGGTTGATTCTTGTATGTGCCCTGACTGGGAATCGAACCTGCAACCTTGGCATATCAGGACAATGCTCTAACCAACTGAACTACTTACTCAGCCAGGGTATTTCACTTAATTTTTAAAATATGAAGTAATTCTTTATAATTTAAAGATACGTTTTATAACTTCTTTTGTTTCTACTTTGTTTTTAAATAGGGTGCTTCAACATATCTATATAGTATTAATTATTTCAAAAATGGATTACAAAGATGCTTTTAAAAGGAGGGCTAGTAGTCCCTGCCTATTGGTCAATAAGCCCAGATGCATACAGCAGGACAGTGACCACACTCCCCACTATTTAAATGGAGAACCCACCTCCTGTACTCCTCCTTACACTGGCTCTCAAATCTGCTCCACTTGTGGGGATTCCTCTCTCTACTTTGCCACTTGCCTTTTTGGCTTCCTATATACTACTTCCTACCTGAAAACAAACCCATCCTCAGTTGTGTAACAGGGAGAAAAGAGGAATAATTAGATGGTGGGATTGTCACGGGAGAAACTCCCAGAAATTTGGTCTTCTCACCAACGCAGTAAAGAGTTACAGGTCAGAGAGCCTATTAACATGCAAGTAAAGTTTATTAATTCTAAGTTCTAATAGGAAAGCAAAAGCAGAGGCCAGGTGGCTAGAAGACGGGTGGCCAAAAGAGAGACAGTCCTTTGTTCTGAGGATTTATATAGTTGGCGGGGTGGGGGTGAAGAAGTTACATATTGATTGATGGGTAAATATGGTTCCAGCTTCCCTCAGGGAGATGTGACAACCCAAATGTAGGTATAAGTGGAGATCTGTTAACCTGAATCCTTATTTTGCTCTAGACTCTATTTGTTCATTTTGTATACATGGTAGGAGGCAGACAGTTAACCAAAGTTGTTTAAAGGCTTTTCTTTGGGCACTGTAGTCCCCCTCTACTTCTCCCTTCCAGGCCTTGGGATGAATACATAGTCTCAAGGTTCTCCTTTCCCAGCTAGTGGAGATGATACACACAGACTTTCAAGGACTTCCCCACCTCCTACACTATCTTGGTGTTCCAAGTGCATGGCAACCTTACTGGACCAGGCTCAGGACAACTGGGTCAATGGTAACCTTTTGCTTTTAGCCTCTTGTATTAAGTTCTAGTTAGATTGCAATGGCGAGGGCCCTGTCTTTATTTCCCCTCAGGCCACTCATTCTACCATAACAGGATTAATTAGGGAACTTCTTTAATAACAATGTTAATAACAGTCTTCTGTTATTTATGAATAAAATGACCCTCTTCTTTTCTTGTTCAACTAGTAAACGCCTACTCATCCTTCAAGACACTAAAAAAAATCATTTCTGATGGCAGCCTCAAACTTAAGGCTTATCTGGTGCTATTATCTCAATGTTCATAGCACCTGTGCACATCTCCATTATACTTAACATATTTTATTGTACTTGTTTTTTTCACTCTGTCCACTATCCACTAACATCCTGAAACTTGGAGTTTTCCAAAGATAGGGACTGTATTCTCAATACCTAACAAAGTATTGGCATAGAGTAGGTATATAATAAATATTTCTTCCGTGAATGTTGGGGAAAAAACAGTAAAGCCAGAAGGCAGGGGTAAAAGGTTACTCTGAAGAGGTCTAAGCCAACTGAGAAAATGTGTTCAAGTGATAGAATAATATGTTACACATTAACGTTTGAGAAATTTGGGTTGGAAAATGTATGGGGCAAAAGGGAGTAAGAGGCAAGTAGTCTTGGAAATGTACAGAATGCAAACAATACATATTAACATTTGCAATATACCTCTGTGAGTGCCGCTCTGAATTTCTTCTTTTTATTGTTATCTAAGCTAAAGCATACACAGCACTATCATTTCATATTCTTAGCCAAAGGGGAGAAAATGGGAAATACAGACTTCTCTCTACTCACTGGCTTAGCACACTGCACAGAAAAGGAAGATGAGAATCCTGGCTCAAAGGAATTTTAGAGATCGTCTAGTCAAATATCCTCTCAATGCAAGTATTCTCCTACAACATTCTTGACATCCTGTTTAAGTAGTGCCACAATAGAAACCTTCAAAGGTATTTTTTAAAAATCCAATTTAGGGCTTGCTATAATTGCTACAGGATTTCTTTCTCTTGAGCTCAAACTCATTGCCATTATCATTTACTAATTTGTCCCAGTTCTAACCTCTGGAGCAATAAGGAGTAACTGATTCATGCTCTCACATGCCAGGTCTTAAAGTACCTGAAGAGACTGAGGGCACCTCCAGGTACTCTCAGTAGATCAGCAGAAATTTGTATTTAAAAAGTGTTGCAGGTGATGCAGATGCGAAGAGGGGAGCAGATCACATCTGGAGAAATGTTTCATGGTTTTACAAACAATAAACAACCTATGGGTTTTTTATTCAGGACTGTTTTACAAAAGGTACTTCCTGAGAAGCATCTCAAATTTTCCATACAAGACGTGTCATATTGTCCTTGTTGTTATATTAGGGTATAAATACAGACAGATATCACTTTGCTGAGCATAAGGTCATTATGATTAGTTAGATACATATTATTAAGTTATCAGGTACTGTTTTAATAACTAAGATTTTTTTCATCATATTTGTATTTGATCTTCCATTTTCTAATAAGAAATAGAAGGTTGGTAGTTACGATGATAGTAATGCCCCTATTAGAAAAGGCTAGATGCCTTTTTGTCCCCTCTGTAAAGCTCCTCAAAAACTGCTGCTTTTCTCCAGGGCAGGTTTCCTGATATTTGATGAAGTGAAGCCCAGTGACCAAGAATACTAGTAAACTGGATTGAAATCATGACTCAAGTATTTGCCAGCCTGGTGACCCTGGACTAGTAGTTACTTAATCTCAGGAAAATTATGTTTCTCCTCCTCCATAAAAAGGGGGATAATGATAGTCCCCACTTCATAGGAATCTTGTTAGTATTAATTAAGGGAATATGTGTAAAGTTCTTAGCATGGTGTGGTTTATAAGGACCATTCAATATTAGCTATTGTTTTCATTATCAAACTTAGCTGGCAAGAAAAGATTGTTTTCTATGGTATTCTATACCAAAAAAATTATTTATCTGAGCAACATGCCCTACTTAAAATAGAGTGCATAGGATTAAGCAAAACACACTTGATAAGGCCTCCAATTGTATCTAGTACTATTATTTCTTTGCTCTGCATAATAGTACTTCCTAAGAATCCATTTTAAGAATGATGACATCTCACACTTGACTCATAATGGGTTTTAAGAGGTTTTTATAGAGAATAAACACCTCTTATCTGCTATAAAAATCTCTGTCATGTTGTGCATCATCACACAGAATAGTATTTTTAATCCTTCACACCTTAAAAGCTGCCTGTCTTGGCTCTTGACAGTAACATGACAAGCTGTGCCACAGGCACTCCAGGTAGGGAATAGAGCCGTGGCAAGTGTTGTCTCATGACCCCAGTCCTGTTAGATTCTGGGCAAATTATCAGAAAAAATTCTGCTTGTTACTTTAACATGTTGTGGCATACATTTTTAGAAAGAAAAACAAAATTAAAAGAAAAAAATAATTCATAACTATACACTAAAAAGGTGAATTTTATTCTATGTAAATATTTCTCAATAAATGTGAGTTTTAAAAAATGTGAAGGAAAGCATCCCCAAAGATAGGGTTAGTTACTTACCTAATCACATCTATCACCTTCTGGCTTACCTAGAAATTTTTAGGAAGGATAGCCTAAGAGACCAAAGATGATGCAAATAAGTGAAAGGACTGACTGATGGCAAAAAACATATTAATATCTATGAACTCAAGCCTAAAGATCAGATGATGGCCAAGCTACAATAGCACCAGATTACAAACCTTTACAGGACTATTAATCTCCACTCCTAGATTCTTCTGCCTCCCAAACTCAGGCTGTTACAGTAAAGAGGCAGCCTAGTCTTGTGGCTTATGATACCTATGCCATGATGAGGTCATATGCTCAGCCCTATCTTTGATCTTAGCCCTAAATAGCAACAGAACTTCAGGCATTACAAAACGTTTTTGCCTGGGGGACTTCACGTATCTTGTTTGTATCATCTCATTCAATCAACTGTGTATTCATATGCCCTTTTTCTGACTCTTAATTCAATTCAAAGTCAATGGACAGGTGCAGCCTGGCTCAACAGAAATTTTATATTGTCTTTAAATAAGTCTCAGTCAGATCCTTGTTTCCACATTTGAATCAAAATTTTGGGAACAGAGTGAACCCTGAATAAGTCAGAATATGGCTACAGAAATAATATAAAGAGCTGAGTTCAAGAGTTTCTAATATAAAGCTTCTTCTTAGTTGTTTCTTGATTAGAAACAACTAGATTGATTTTTTGGTTTCCACGAAGGATTTCTACTTTGTTATGAATAAGCTATAACTAATGTTTAGAAATTTAAAATAGTAAAAGAGACCAAATTCAGTCTCTTTAGGCCACAGATGTTCATTATTGCTTTCATAATAACTACTACTACATATTATTGAGAATCTATGTTCTGGACACTAGCACAATTAAGGTTAAGAAACTTGGCTCAAGTTAAAATGGTAGAAAGCAGCAGGGTAAGGTCAAACTTCTCTGATTCCCAAGCTGTGTGCTTTCCATTAAACGACACAGTCTTCCTGCTTTAGACGTCATCTGTGTGGCCTAGATATCTTCTGTAAAATAAATGCATCTAACACAGTTAAAAGTGGTTTAGATGAATATGTTTGTAGAGTTTATCTGTAAATTAACTTGGCTGGTTGAAATGTCGTAATGACTTTCATTTGTCTCTATCTTCCCTATGCCAGAAACTAAGATAAAAAAACACACCGGATTTGTATACAGGTGTAGTTATACACACACATGCACACAAACATTTTGGGGTCATTATGCCATGGTGGAATCCTAAAAGGCATTCATGACTCTAATTTTGTTGCCATTTTCCCTTTTCGCATTCTTCGGAAGTGGCTAAGATATAGCCAGGCTAAGAGGTATTTTTACTAGAACTTTCTCCAGCATAAAAATGTTTAATGTTATGACTCTACTTTTATTACTACCTTAAAATATGTATTATTCCTATCTAGATCATAATGAATCAGTGACTTTTTATTAGTATCATATGAACAATTGTTAAATAATTATGACATTTTATTTCTTTTCTATCTTGAATTATAAACTCCCAGAGAGAAGTAGGTTCTCACACACACTTTCTTTAAAGTACAAATAGGAGATCAAATAATTCAAGGTTAGAGAACCCTGAAGTCTGAAGAACTGGGTTGGTTCAAACTAAGTCATTTACTAGTAGGATAAGCTTGGACAAATTATAGAATTTTTTTCTTGTCCATAATTTCTCCTGAGAGTAATACCAATGACACAGGGTTGCTGTAGGATTAAATAATACACATGTTTGTTTTAAAGTGCTATACTAATGTTGATTACCATTTTTAGCAAACAAGGCTTAATAAATTCAAAAGTGGTGACATGTGTTGATTTTTATGAACTCTAAAAACAAACTTATTTTCAAATTCAGTTTTTCATGGAACTTAAGCTGTGTTTCTGATGTTTAATGCAAAATATATTAAGTTCTTTTGAATTTCTTGGTTAAAATATCGTCTGCTCATGACTCAGCAGCTTCTCACTTTTTCACTGCTTGGATGTCATATAATTTTAATTTTGATTATTTTTTATAACTCATGTTTTTCATTTTATTAATTAAAATCAGGAAAAAGTCATAGGCTTTACAACCAAATGTAACTAAGCGGAATTCTCCACAGAGAAAGGCATATGACAGAGTTGTTGTAGTACATAAGAAAAAAAACTACTGTCTGGAAAAGTGTTGGTTGCAATTATCTTTAGGTTTCTTGGTTGCTGACTTTATTTGGGGTCTAGACCACTGCTAATTCATGTTTTTCGAAGACTTTATTTATTCATTTCTAGAGAGCAGGAGAAAGAGAAGGAGAGAAATATCTATGTGAGAGAGAAACATTGATCGGTTGCCTCTCATATGCAGCCCAACTTGGAGACTGAACCCACAACCCAGGTATGTGCCCTGACCAGGAGTTGAACTGGCAACCTTTTGCCTTGTATAATGATGCCCAACCAACTGAGAGCCACCCAGCCAGGGCAGTAATTCAAGTTTTTTAAAGTTGCAGATCTGGTCACAATTATTTTTGTAACGGTTTCCTAATCTAAGGAAGCTGTATAACTTGTGTTTGACTATGATTTGGTCCCTATGAGCTTCATCAAACATTCAATGACTGCATAAAATTTAGAGTATAGGACATTACTACTTTCTGCTCACTATTTTTGAGAGAACATTGCTCCTTTGAGGCCATTCTTTATGGAGTTTCCATGATCATTATAGTTGTTTCTGATCACAGAAAATATTTAATTGTGTTAGAAAGAATTATGGAGAATTTTTACAAAACCACTTTACTTTTTGGCTCTTAACTTTTCCCTGAATTGTTTGTTGCTGTCTCCATATTTTCTTACCAGACTGATAAAATAATTCAGGTACAGAGCAGGAAAATAACACTATCAAAAATTCTATGGAACATTTCAAAATTGTTTACAAAACCCTTAGGAATTTCTGCTTTCCTTCTAATGAAGTCAGTGTCTCTGGTTTTAACCATTGCTTCAGGGAAATTTGTCTTCATTCATTATGAAGGACCTGTGTTTTCAGCACAACAAATAAGAACAAAGCTTTTGATACAAATTGTGAAATCTAGAAAGTTGTGGAGGTATGCGTAACTTGTTTGTTTATAAAAGAGATTTTCACTTTCACCTGGCAAGTGATGTACTTGATTCCTCTGTCTCACAGCTGGTATCTCATTCCTATAAAAGCCTGGTGCTGTCTCAGGAGTTCTGGTAGGAAGTCCTAAAGAAAAGGAATACAAAACTGTTGGCATGTAATTTCTTAGTCCAAGTGAACCAAGAATTTTTACCTTAGAGGAGAATTTCATGATAACTACTCAGAAGAGTCATTAGTTTATGCCTTTATCTGTGTATTTTGGTAAGGCCCCAACGGAACACTGTTTGGAGGGAAAACAACTTTGATAAAATAGTTATCAACAACTTTGAAGGATGTAGTGGGGTTCTAGGTATGCAGAATCAAGCAAAAGAGCATTCACAATAGCCTATAAGACCCAGGTGAGGTCCCAGATTTGTGGACAGAGCTGGTTACTTCCTTGTTAGTATTTTGTGACATTTACCTCTATGATATTTTAATAAATATATGCTTACTAAAGATGCCTAAATAAAGATAAATATTTCTGTCACCCCTGCCCTCAGCTGAACTTGATAGCATAGTAAGTTTATTGTGTATTGTGGATAGTGAGATTCATGAGGATGGATGGCTATATAGGTAGCAATGATATTAGGACCTAATGCCAGTCTAGAAAAAGATATTAATCTGAAAAAATGGCTTTTAAAGGCACAGTTTCAAGGAGGACAAAGTAGAAAATGTATATCTGTGACCAGACATAACTCTACAGTTGAAGGCTTGGTTAGTTTTCAACTCTTTGTTCAAAGAAAAAGGTGCTGCTTCCTAGGGGATTGCGTTCTGTGCCAGGACCTAGGGGAGCTAGGACTGAATCTTAGCTCCCGCCCGCCCCCTTGGGAGGTATGGTTATGTAGTGCACAGACTGCATACAACCTTACCTGCCAAGCAGAAAAGGGTTACAGGGTTTAAGAAAAAAACATTACCAATTTGTAAAATTATTAGTTTAATGTTGGTTTCTGTAGGTAGACTGTCAGTTGCATTTGGCACGGAGTATGTTTATTTTGTTCACTAGTTTATTCATAGTGGATAGCATCTTATCTACCTAATTGTAGGTACTTAAAATTATTTGTTGTTGGCGAATAATTAAATATTAAATGATTATATTATCCTAGAAGCTAAGAACATCGGCATTCTTGTTGGTTCATTGGGATTCTTGCAGCTCCTAAATCCTACTCTGTCCTCATTATCCTAAAGGATATATTTATAGTCCAAAACTTCACTTGATTTTACTTGTAGTTTATTGGGCTAAAATGGGGTTTGAGATTCATGTAGAAAATCAGAGTTATAACATGATTACTGGTCTCCAGCTTCTGTAATTCCCAACCTCTTTTGCTCAGTGATATCGGTGTCAATATCGTAATCTGTTTTTGGCAGACTTTAAAGAGATGAGTGTATGAGATCCCAAAATAGATACTGAGAGATGAAGTAACTACTGAAAAGAATATTTTAAAAAGTTTCACAGAGCCATGGTTCTCAAGTGGTCCAGAGACCACAGGATTTGCATCACCTGAGAACTTGATAGAAAGGCAAAATCTCAGGCTCCACTCTAGACTTACTGAATTAAAATTTAGCTCTGGCAATCAGCAATCTGTGTTTTAACAAACTCTTCACATGATTTTGTTTCAGAATCACTGCACGAAAGAAAAAAAAGGCAAGAAAAGTACTGGCTCTTAAGTATTTTGTGTGCATAAAAAGGGGAGATACATCCAGACACAAGCATAAAACTGCCATTATTCACCAGATGTAATGAACTGACTTGTTAGGTGGCATGGCTGCTTTTCTTCATTTTTCAAAAGTTAGAATGTATTACAAATATTCTAGTTTCTCTTAATAATATATTGATCCTGTCATTCATAAATTACCTAAATAATTTAATTATTTATATTTTCATTCTCTTCTACCTCTAGCAATAATAAGCTTCATGAGTTTTATGAACTATTGATAAAGTGTTAAATTTACTTTTTTCATAGTACATTTTAGTTTTATGAGACTGGGCTTGAAGAGTCTACATTTATCTTAACTATGCCTTTCCTGAGAATATAGACTGGATATAGCAATTCCTATAATAATAGCAAGAGACTGTAGAATGTAGTTTTATGCATATATATTGCTATGGTATGCTGGAAATAGTAGTAGACTGCTGGAAATAGTATTAAACACATTCTCCTTTGTGGGCTTAAAAAGACCCCTTAATACACACAATTACTTATTTTTCTTTTTCATAGAAAATGAATTAAATAAGCAAATATTAATTATTTCCAATCTTCCTTTTTTATTGTTGTTCAAGTACAGTTGTCCAGTATTCTTAAGATAAATTAAACTGTTAGCACTTTCCCCAGAAAAAAAAACTTTACATATTTTAACAAATATATACTGATTGAAAACCTGTTAAAAGAAATAATCTCTTATTACTCAATTATAATTACTTATATTTTAAAATTGCTATCAAAGAAGAATAGGACTGGCCCAGTAGACCAGTCCCAAATAAGCCACTGAAGCGATAAATGAGTTTTGTCACAGTCAATCATTGCTGTCTCAAATAACAGAATACAAATGTTTTCAAAACCTTCCTGCTTTGAAGCAATCAAGTTGATTGTATGCCAAGTTCTCTCAGTCTGCCAAAAAAAAATGATAGTGTTTCCAGAACTGCACTAACATTAATAAAAGAAGAAACATCATAGGCAAGATGGCTAAAAGCAGGATGTTACTAGAAACAGCAATTACCATGATTATGAAATACTGAAAGACTTATCTCTAAGATTGGGAATAAGGAAGAGTCTGCTAACACACGTATTCAACTTTGAACTGAGGTCCTAGATAATTTCTTTCTTTAGAAGAAATAGAAGTGATATTTTAACAGAGGGGCATGATTGGATACACAGGTAATTCAAAATAATTTATAAATTATTGGAATTAAATAAACTTATCAAGCTTTCTGGATATAAGTTTAATGTAATTGTATTTTATATTTTAGCGGCAAACAATAAGAAAAAGTAGTTTTGGTGAGTTTTAGCCTTTAAAAAAAGTCTTATCCATGTTAATGGGGCTACCTGTAATTATTTTCTATTGTAGTATAGTATTTCATTGATTAAAAATTCTACACTTTATCTCCCCCCCAAAAAAATTGAACACAAAGGCATAAATCCAGTGAAAGGTATGTAAGACCTCTAAAAAGATGATTAAAAATATTTCTGAGAGTAAAGGAAACACATATAAATGGAGAGATATCAAATGGAAAATTCAATATTATTGAATAATTCTGCACAATTAATCTATAGATCCAATGAAACAGCAACCACTACCCAAGCATATTTGTGTGCAAACTGAACAATCCAACACAAAAGACTGAGAATAGTTATAACATTCTTGGAAAAGAACCACAAAAACAAAATCGGAGAACCTACACTATCAACAATACTATAAAGCTACAGCAAGTAAAACAGAGTGGAATTGGATAAATGACAGATGAACATGCCAATGAAGTGGAACATCATCTAGAAACATGCACACACAAATAGTAAAGTACACTAATTTGTGGCAAAAAATCACTTTGATGCAGTGGGAGAAATGATAGTTTTCCCATAAACGGTGTTTATCGACTAGATAACTAAATGGAAGGAACCTTGACTCCTTCCTCACATCATACACAGAATACATTCCGAGTGGAACCTGAACGTGAATGTGAAAAGGAAAACAAGGGATGAAGTAAATTGAAGATGTCATAAATCTAAATATCTAAAAGTCAATAACTTCAATAAAAAGGAGAAAAAATTATTGCCTTACGAAGACGTTATTGAATGGATCAAAAAACTATGGTACATTTACACAACTGAATTCTACACAGCAGAAGGAAAGAAGGAGCTCCTACCCTTCACAATAGCATGGATGGAACTGGAAAGCATTATGCTAAGTGAAATAAGCCAGGTGATGAAAGACAAATAGCATATGATCTCACCTTTAACAGGAACCTAATCAACAAAACAAACAAGCAGGCAATATATAACAGGAGATATTGAAATTAAGAACAAACAGCAACCAGAGGCGAGATGGAAGTGGATAATTCGGGGAAAAGGGTGAATGAAGGGTTTACAGGAACAACTAAAAAGGACACATGGACAAAAACAAGGGGGTGGGGTGGAAACAGGGGAGGGAGGTGGGGATGGCTGGGGTGGTGGGGAGGGCTGGGGAGAAAAGACAGAAAACTGTACTTGAACAACAATAAAATTAAAGTATTTAATAAAAAACATAAAGACATTATTAAATGTTTATGTGTTTGCATGAAATTAAAAATAATTTAAATTAAAATGTTTCTTTTATACTCTGTGAAAACAGATTAAAGTTTAATATCAAAGATATACCTAATATTTTGGGGGCTTTGAAATTTACACATTGCTATACATTCATTATAGAAAAGACACAAATAAAAATTAGAAAAATATGCAGACCATTCATAATTCCACTACTTGATCATTTGTACTGTTAACATTTTCTTTACATATTTAAAAGATTTATTCCTAGGAATCTTTATATTCATATTTTAAAATACATTTTAACGGCTTTATACTTTATCCTGATGTTTTATTTCCAACATACTTCATTACATGTTCTTTTCATCAATGAATACACATGGGTCCAAACTACAGTCCAAAGGGATAGTATCACATGCTACTGCACTTGTGGCATGTATTTCCCACCAACTCAGTTCTAGCTATAAAAAGAGAGAGTTCCTGTATAAAGTTTCCAATAGTTACTTAAAATTATTAATATACTTGCTGAATAAGCTTTCTTTAAAATGTCTTTAAAAGGATTGCACTCACACCTCTGATTTTAATTTTTAAGAGGCCAAAAATATTTTTAAAGACGTATTTCTAATTGATTTTGGAATCAAGTTGAAAAAATTTTGCTTATAGTTAACTTTCAGAAATGGAATTACCTCTTTATTAAAATAAAAAAATTTACATGATAAGAATTAAGAAAATAAAGCAGTAGATTAGGGCAGCAGGTTACCAGAAGCCTGAAAAAGAGCACTCTTGTTTACCTGAAGTGGGAGACTTGCAGCGCTCAAGTTCCAGGGGAACTGGACTGTCATTCAACTCAGTTAAACCTGAATATAAAATGACAAAAAATGAATAAAGTTTGCTAACACTTTGTAGGTAATTCTTATTTCTTAATTCCTATAAATTTTACAAGGTTTTTTTTTTACCTGTGAAAACTACTTTCCTATGCTCATATTATTACAATTTGTGTTAATCTTTTTAAGTTAAAATATAGTTGGCATAAGATATGTTAGTTTCAGGTGTATGACACAGTGATTGACATTTATATATCTTACAATGTGATCACTACACTAAGTCTAGTAGTAACCGTCTGTAACCGTGCAAAGTTAGATCATTAATATTAACTATATTTCCTTCACCTTTTCATCCATTCCTTTACTCCTCATCCCTCTATTGTAACAAGTGATACTGAAAAAAATAAGGAACAATAACTAGTTGATATACAAAAGGGCAATTGAACATGCTGGTGAAAAGTATAAACTCTTTAAATTTTTTTTCATATGAAATATATATTTTACTAAATAATGTGGCTTCACCTGAAAACAGATCAAGAATAAAAAAAATTAGTTTTTTTTTTAAAAGATCAAATCAAAATTTGCACTTTCAAGAGAAATGGTTATTGACTTTTAAAAAGACCTTTAAGGAGATGCTACAATTTTTAAGTATTATACTTATTATAAAATGTAGATTGTGTAGTGCACACTATGTGGCTTGTTCAATGGTATCAAATTACTTATAATAAGCATTATATTTTTCTTTTTAGTATTTATTGTTTTTAACTTTATTTTTATTGTTGACACCATTAGTATTTCTTATTTTCTGTTGTTACTTTCCTGACAAATACAAGTACAGGCACACTAGATCAGTAAACATTTTGTAATTCTCACTGTCTGCCATTCTGCCTTCCTATGGCATTCATAAAATATCCTTAACTATGGTTTCCTTACCATTGTTGGAGGGTCTTGCATATTTTTCATTGTAAGTAAATATTCTGAGTTTCTATTTTAATGTATATTCTATATCCAGAGGTACTTAAGCATTATTTTCAATTACCAAACCATCTTTGTTCATATTCCTTTCCACCATCCCTTTTATATAATTTGTACCTATGAACTTGCTGTAGGTTCAAAAAAAATCACAGAATTTTAGAAAAGGAGCATTGCAATATTCTAGCTAACCCTTATGTTTTATAGGTAAGAAAAAGTATGTTTAAAGAGTTTTAAACTATAAGAACAAATATTACACTTGATCTTAGCCAAAAGGCTGAGAAGTGATCAACAAAATGAACAAGCAAGCAAAATACACCAAAGACACTGAAATTGAGAACAGGCTGACAGTGACGAGAAGGGAGAGGGGAAGGGATTGTAAGGGAAAAGGGTGAAGGGTTTGCAGGAACAGTTATAAAGGACACATGGACAATGACAAGGTGGGGTGGGAAGAGAGGAGGGAGGTGGGAAGGGGTGGGGGGAAACAGCAGAAAACTACTTGAACAACAATGAAAAATGTTTAAAAAAGAAAAAAAGAGTTTTAAGCTATTTATTTAAGGTTACAGAACTAAGTTAGTACACCAAAGCATGAACTGAATTCTTGCATTTTGTTAAGTCTTTTGTCAGAAGTAGGTATTATGAATATTTTCCTTTCAGTATGTGACTTTTCATTTTGGGAGTGTGGGGGATACGGCAGGGAGAGCAATGGGAAAAGGCAGGGCAACTGTAATTGAACAATAAATAAAAAATAAAATAAAAAGGAAAATGAAATCTTTTGATGAGAAGACTAATTTCCTTGAAAAGCAATTTATTAAATTTTTTATTGTGATTATTATTTTTTTGGATTCCTGTGTAAGTAATCATGGTCTACCTTATGCTCATAAAGATATTCTTCTTTGTTTTTCTCAAAAGCAATTTTACTTTTATATTTCAGTTTTTAGGATACAATTCATCTCAAGTTAATTTTGGGTCATGGTGTGAGGTAGAGATGAGGTCCATTTTTTCCCTACACATAGGCCCAGTTGTTCTATCATGATTTGTTAACAGATTTTTTTTAATTAAAAAAACTTATTGTTGTTCAATTACAGTTGTCCCCATTTCCCTCCCCAATACTCTCCCCCACCCTACCTACCTCCACCTCTCACATTCAATCCTGCCCCCCACTCTATTGTCTTTGTTCATGGGTCCTTTATACATGTTTCTTGACCCTGCCCCTTCTTTCCCCCATTATTCTCTCCCACCCTCCCCTGTGGTCACTGTCAGTTTGTTCTCTATTTCCATGTCTCTGGTTCTATTTTGCTTGCTTGTTCATTTTGTTGATTAGGTTCTGCTTATAGGTGAGATCACAAGGTATTTGTCTTTCACTACCTAGCTTTTTAAAATATTTTTTTAAAAAGATTTATTTCTAGAGAGAGAAGGGAGGGAGAAAGAGAAACATCAATGTGTGGTTGCTTCTCATGCTCCTCCCACCACGGACCTGGACTGCAACCTAGGCTATGTGGCCTGACAGGGATCAAACCTGTGACTGTTTGGTTCACAGGCCAGCACTCAATCCACTGAGCCACCCAGCCAGGGCTGGCTTATTTTTTCATTGTTGTTCAGTGACAGTTGTCCCCAGTTTTCCCCCATTATGTAATTCTCCCCTGCCCTATGCACTCTGCATGTCCAAAATTAAATGCTCCCCACCCCCACCCCCATTGTCTTTGTCCATGAGCCCTTTATACATGATCCTTGACTTGACCCTTCCCCTTCTTTCCCCTGTTATCCCTCTCCCCTGTCCCCTCTGGTCCCTGTCAGTTTGTTCTTTGTTCTGGCTCTATTTTGCTCATTTGGTTTTTTTTTGTTGAATAGATTTCAATTACAGGTGAGGTCATATGGTATTTGTCTTTCACTGCCTGGCTTATTCCACTTAGTTTAATACTCTCCAGTTCCATGAATGCTGTCACAAAGGGTAGGAGTTCCTTTTCTCTTTCTGCTTTGTAATATTCCATTGTGTAAATATACCACAGTTTTTTAATCCACTCATTTTACTGATGGCCACTTAGGCTGTTTCCAGCACTTGGCTTTTGTAAGTAGTGCTGCTGAGAACATTAGGGTGTGTAGGTTATTTTAAATTGGTGGTTTAGGATTCTTAGGGTATAATTGGAACAGTGGAATTGCTGGGTCAAAAGGCAGTTCAATTTTAGTTTTTTGAGGAAATTCCATACTGTTTTCCACAGTAACTACACCAGTCTGCATTCCCACCAACAGTGTACTAGGGTTCCCTTTTCTTGACAACCTCTCCAGCACTTGTTGTTTGTTGATTTGTTTATGATGGCTATTCTGACCGGGGTGAAGTGGTATCTCATTGTGCTTTTAATTTGCATCTCTTTGATGGCTAGTGATGCCGAGCATCTTTTCATATATCCCTGGGCCCTCTGTATGTCCTCCTTGGAGAAGTGTCTGTTCAGGTCCTTTGCCCATTTTTTAATTGCATTGTTTGTCTTCCTGGAGTGGATGAGTCCTTTATATATTTTGGAGATCAAACCCTTGTCTGAGGTATCATTTGTGAATATGTTTTCCCATATGGTTGGTTCCTCCTCATTTTGCTAATGTTTTCTTTAGCCATGCAGGAGATTTTTATTTTGATGAAGTCCCATTTGTTTATTTTCCTTTATGTCTCTTGTTCTAGGGGGCATATTGGTGAAACTATTGCTACATC
>PVKM010011446.1:0-33253 GCA_004027735.1 Carollia perspicillata
TAATCCAGGGAGTGATAGGGGGGGGCAGGGTGGTTGGCTCTGGCCTGAAGGGCCGTAGTAGAAGTGTTCGGGTGTGCTAGATTTGAGGTATTCTTTAAATGTAGACCTGACACACTGATAAAGTGAATATGAGCATAAAAAGGCAAGAATAAATCCAAGGATTGTACCTGAGGAACTGGAAAGATGGGGTTGCCTCTTTTGAGAAGGGGAATTCTACAGGAGAAGCAGGTGGAAAGGGGAAATTGGGAGTCATTCTGAATACGTTAAAGTTGGATGCCTGTGAAGCATCTAATTGGAGATGTCCAGCAGGCCATTGGATATATGAGCCTGAGATGCAGGGCAGAGATTCAGGGTGGAGATATAGATTTGGGAGTTGTCTGTATATTACTATTTAAAGCCTGAATGAGATCACCAAGGAAGTGCACATAAATAAAGAAGAAAAAGATATTCAGACAGTGAGGTAATGTTCAGGCACATTATAATCTTCTTCATGCCCACCAGATGGCCAAAGCCCCTGTACATGTTCAGAAATATCTGGACTGCTGCTTCAGGAAGACTGCCATCCTTCCATTCAACAAGTACCTATTGACTGCCTAATGGTGCCAGGCGTTGACACCCTCAGAGAGAAAAAAGACGCAAAACATTAGGCCTTGAAGGAAAGGAAGAGACTGATGTATGTAAAACTCAAACTGATGTAATTTCCACAAGTAAAAGAAATGTTATCAGGTCTCTCCCTGATGTCTAAAAGCAACTGGGTCAGGCGGCTGTGGACAGTGGAGAACAGCGGTGGGCTGGAGCTCCACTCGCCCTGCAGCTGACCCACCAGGGATCCCTTCCTGCCTCCCTTCTTTGTGGACCATCCCTCAGCCTTGCCCAGCTGTACTTCCCTCAACTGTAGGACATTCTCCCAGGGAGTGTCAGCTTAACTGGACCTGATTGACAAGGCAGTTGTCCTCTTTCTCTATCCTGAGCATCCTCTTGTCAACACCTTCAGCAAAGTGTGGTATGGTTGGCTTGGATGGGGAAGGCAGAAAATGATCCTAACAACTGCAGTAAATCACAAAACCCGATGTAAGGACAATAACAACCCTACAGGAGGAGCCGCTGGCGGATTCTCATTTCAACGCGTTGACATGTGCCTTGAAATACCATCACCTAAGGCATTACTATTGTTCACAGCTGGTCCTCACAGATATCTAGAGGAAAGAATGTTCTTTTTGCCAAGCCTTTGACTCACAGAAGGAGAAGGTCTTGTGTTTTAATAAGTAGTTTTCTCAATATCTTCTCATATTTCTGAGAGCTTGTTCACAATGTATATGCCATAGTGAATGTATGCTGTGTGTGTGTGAATGTGTATATATGTCATGAATATAGCATGTCCTGTATATGACTGGGTGAATGTCTATAATGTGTGTGAGTGGCATATGTGTGTGAATGTGTGTTAGTCTTGTGAATGTTTGATTTGAGTGGCATATGTGTGGAAGTGTGTGAAAGTATGCATGCAATTGTATATAAATTGCATGTGTTCTGTGTGTGAATTTGTGTTGTATATGTGAGTGGTGCATGTGTATAAGTGTGCATTTGAGTGTGTGTGAGTATGCATGCATGTGAAGTGTGCATGAATGTGTAGTAGTGTGAATGTAGTTTGAGTATATATGTGTACATGTGTGCGCATGTGTGTATAAGTGAACGTGTGCAAAACCTGACACATATTTGGGTTCTCTGGCGTGTGAGTGTATCTCTCCCTCTCTGAATCTGTGTCACCACTTTGTTGGGCCCAGACTGCAGACAAGCAGTAATAAAGCCAGGACCCACTTGGCGGGGAATCTCCTACCTGTTTGGAAGATAAAGTAGGGCTGCATGTCAGGTGGGGCAATGAATCATTATTTAGATTCTGATGATCAGCACTGAACTAAGAGCCCAAATAAACAGTGTGAACTAAGTTGGGGCCTCATAAAGTATTTGGATTGCTGGGTTTCCCTTCCTGATGAGGCAGGGTGTGTGCCAACCCAGGTTTCATGAAGTCATGTCACAGAAGACAGCTGCCCCATTCTGTTGCCAGAGGAGCCGCTGCTGTCTCCTGCCCTCCGCAGATAACATCAGCATCCTCCAGTGCACTGGCAACACAGGCCCACGTGTTTCCAGCCAGGAGGGGGAGAGTGCTGCGGGTCCAGGCAGTTGTCAGAGGCAGGAGGGAAAGTATCATCTGAAAATCCTGGCCCTCTGTGAGAGCCTGGAGAAAATGTTAGCAACAACTGTCACTTTGGCACCTGGTTCCATCACACTCAAATGGGGGGACTCCTGGGCTACGCTAAAAAGAAAAAAGAGGAGAGGTAAAAATGAATACCTGGATCCCACTTGAGACTATGCAGAGAATTTTTACATGCATCATACCTTTGTTCCTCTAATCAACCCTGAAAAATAAACTGAAGCTCAGAAATTTAGTGTCATAAAGTGGTCTCAGAAATGACACTCAAGCCAGGTCTTCAGTTTTTCCCCTAATACTTATCATAAAAGTAATGCATGCTTGTGATAATACTGTTTTTTCAAACTATACAGAAGAGGATAAGACAAAAAGTAAAAAAAAAAATCCTAGGATGAATCAGTCCTCAAGGGTTGCTACTAGTGTCTTATATGTCCTTCCAAAAAGAGTCAATCATTTGCATATAAATATGTTCATTTACTAAATATAAATAAGATTATTTTATGTACATATATGATTATAAAATATTTTTCATTTGACAATACACCTTGTAAAAAATTTTATATCAGTATATACTTTCTATACACAATTCTTTTTTTAAAGATTTTATTTATTTTCAGAGAGAGGAAAAGGCAGTAGAAAAGAGGGAAAGAAACATTGATGTGAGAGAGAAATACCGATCAGTTGCCCCTCATAAGTGCCCCAAATGGAAAACAAAACCCACAACCCAGGAATGTGCCCTGACTGGGAATCGAACCCGTGGACTTTTTGCTTTGCAGAGCAATGCCCAACTAACTGAGCCACTCCAGTCAGGGCTACATACAATTCTCTTGAACCAATGTACCCTAATTTATTTAACCAGTTACATGATTAATGTTTAGATGGTTTCAAATCCAAATCGCTCAATATACATAGCAGGCTTTCCTGATACCAAACACCATTGCTCTACTCAGAAAATGAGAGTTCCAGGTTTGACCTCAGGCAAAATAAAAGTTATTTATATGTATGGGCACTTATTTATTCAACACCACACTCAACTCTCTCCTTTCTGAATCCCTTTCTTGTTGCCATGCTCTAGGACTCTTTCTCCACTCCCCTACCACACCCTTCAACTGCTGGCAATAAACTAGAAAACAATTTCATGACTTCATGTATACCTTTGAGTTCGTCTTCATTTTCATAACGCTGGGAACTACTCATTAGAATGCCACAACAATTTGATATCACAAAGACCAAACTGCTCACTGAATGTATCATGAGAAAAAAAATGTGTCATGTATACACAAATATAGGGATATATAGATTAACATCTGTTTACTTTTATAAAAGACATCTACTATGAAAGACATCTATCTATGGTTTTTCTTCATGATATGCTTTGCTCCCCATGACCCTTTACAAAAGGGAATCTTTGTTTAATTATTTGTGTGTTTGAAATAAGTATGAGTTTTGTGTTCAGGTTTGATGAAAATGTTTTCTATTTTTCTTTTTTGTCTGAAATGCAAACATTTACACATTTTAAACTGTAGTTTTATGAGCATACACAGCTTTATCAGAAACTGAATGGGGACATATTAGGGTGAAGCCTTGTCCTCAACCTCAGTCCAGAGGCCCCAGGGAACAAATATATACAGAATCTTTGAAAGAGGAAGCAGCTGAATTGGTCTGATTACAATTCAGTTCCAACACTATCTGTGAACTGTGGACAGTTGGGCAGAGATTGTTTTTCCTGAGGATGTTTCGATAGTTCACAGTGGTTCTAAAATAAACAGTCATTACTACCACAGTTTCAAGTAGATTACCTCTCAACAAAGCTGAAGCAGAACCACAAGAGGAGCCCAGAATTACTTCTTTAAAATGCACTAATGTTGCACATCATTCCACAAATATGTGTACATAAATATACCTGTATGTATGTATGTACACAATGTGAGTATAATTCTCCTGGCCATCATTACAAAACAGAAAGGAAGAAGGTAACCTAGTCAGCTGTTTAATAGATGAGAGGACCCTGAACCATGGAATTTCATGAGCAAACTTTAAAAAAACAATGGCATACACCTTTGGACCAATAGTGTATTCTACTGGTCCCCTGACTCCCCACACAAGAATATTTTAATGCCAAAAAGTACATTTCAAAACTCTTACAATGGATTTCAGTTCTTTAAAGTGAATCCTAAAAACTTATTTGAAAAAACTCCCTGAATTATTTTTATTATCCTCCTTTGGTCAGAAGCTGGGAAAACCAGACACACATTTGGGTGTTCTTGGTGCAGTCTGACAGCCATCAGCTGTGCAGTCTTGCCCATCTCTTCATCTCTCCCAGGCCCGGTTTCCTCTTCCGTGAAACAGAGATACTGATAGGACTTTTCTTACATAGATGTTGTGGGGCATAAGTGACATTTCATGCACAGAGGGTGCACGGGGGCGTTTGCCCCCTGGAATACCACTCAGCACTCTCTTAGGAGAACTCTTGAGCTACCTTCCCCGATGCCACTGCATAGTGCGCGGACACTAGGCCTAGCCTCTCCCAAGAATCCAGCCAAGAGACCAGACCCATATGAAGGACACAGGCTGTACTTTCTCCCCGTCCAAACCCTCTCCAATCCGTAATTAGCAAATATGTTCTTCCTCAAAAATTTCCCTCAGGGCCGAGTACAATCACTTCATGTGAAGCCACCCCTTCTTTGCTAAGTCGATGAGGGTGATAAATTCAGGAGAGCTTATGTCCAGGGTGGTACTCTCGGGCAGGACTGCTGGATGGTTAGGTGCTGGACGGCCATCTTCATCACAGGGAGGGTCTCATTCTAAGCTTCTGAGGGCTGGAGAGAGATGTCCCACCTAAGTGGCACGTCCTCTCTTCCTCTCCCCGACTCTTCCTCACACTCTCAGGCTTACCAAGGTCCCTCTCATCTCTCCTGTCAGGAACCTCCAGCCTGCTGCCATCCAAGAATGGATAAGCTTGTGTCTCGAGTAAAACTGTGACCTCTTGGAGTCTAAGACCATAACTTGTTCATTTTTGGATCTTCAGAGACTAGTTAGTACCTGATGTCAAGTAGGTACTCGATACGTATTTGGTGAGATGAAATGAACTGAAAAAGCCAAGTGGCCCTATGTAAATGGAATGACCTTCCAGTTATTGGTTCCCCTGACATCACCCAAAGCATATTCCGCTACCCCTATGTTCTCATTTACAAGATGGAGATAATTCTTCCCACCAGCCTTTTCTCACTGGGTGTTGTAAAGACAGAACAAACAGGACCAATTCAAAAGAAACACTGACAAAGCTTAAAGTGGATGAAAATTAATTATTTTAGACTCGAAGAAGATAAGTTGTATCACTTCGTTCTTATATGAGGATTATAGGATACTGCTTGAGTCACTGAGTTTATTCATTTCCTCATCCATATATTCACTCATTCATTTTACAAACACACATTACACATGACAGTTGAATGAGACAATACCCTGGCCTCACAGAGCCAGGGGTCTCATGATGGAAACCAATGAGTAAATGAATACCTCCAAGACAATGGGGTTCATACTGTGGTAGACATGTCACAGATGCCGGGGGCCACCTAACACAACTTTCTATGCAAGATGACTATGAGAAAGAACAGGAATCAAACAGGTACATTTGGAAAG
This sequence comes from Carollia perspicillata, assembly GCA_004027735.1. Lineage (NCBI taxonomy): Eukaryota > Metazoa > Chordata > Mammalia > Chiroptera > Phyllostomidae > Carollia > Carollia perspicillata. The sequence goes on from PVKM010011446.1 coordinate 5,849, forward strand.
AACGGCTCTTCCAGCTGACAGACAGCAAGGTCAAAAACAGAGGCAAGAAGCATCATGGTGCAAATTAACCAATGCCCTGAGGTTGACATTGTTTCCTTTTGTTTTATTTTTACTGAATGGTTTTAGCATGGCATGCATGCTTCAGTTCACCAGCGGCTCAGAGTGACTCCGTTATCTTAGCCTTACTTGTTGTTTGTCTGTTTCTATCATTGTCAGCCTGGCCCTTGGTAATAGTTAAGTTGACAAAGCCAGGAACTGGAGGAAGTGAGGATGAAGATGTGGGCAGAGGTTGGATCACAGAGGCCTTGGTGGCCTGTGTTAAGGAGCCTGAGCTTTACCCAGAGGCCTCTGAGGTGCCTCAGAGAGTTTCAGGCACAGGAATGACTTAACAGACCCAAAACCTTTTAGGGCCAGGTAGTAAATATTTTAGCCTTCGTAAGCCACACAGCCTCTGTTGCAGCCACACAGTTCTGTGGCAATAGCGTGAAAGCCGCCACAGATGCTCTGTAAACAAATGATTGTAACTGTGTTCCTATAAAACTTTACCTATGGACACTAAAATTTGAGTTGCATATCATTTTCACATTTTCACAAAATATTATTACTTTCTTTAAATATACAAATGAAATATACTTCCAGTCAAGATGGCAGAATAGGTAAACTCTGAACTCACCTCCTCCCACAACCACACCAAAATTACAACTAAATTATAGAACAGCCATCACTAAGAACTACCTCAAGGCTAGCTGAAAAGAAGTCCTGTAACTAAGGATATAAAGAAGCCACACCGAGATTGGTAGGAGGGGTGGAGATCTGGAATGGACAAATCCCACGCCTCAGGTGTGGAGATTAAGAAATGGGAAGGGATATCTCAGCTGCAGAGGTCCCCCCTAAGGAGGGAGGGATCACAGTCCCACACCGAGCTCCCCAAACTGGGGCTCCAGTGTGGGAAGAAGACTCTCCCACAACTTCAGTTGTAAACACCAGAGAGGACCATGTCTAAGAAAGACAGAGGGCTATGGGAGACGGAGACAAGCTGCTCTTAAAGAGCTGGCACACAGACTCAGTTGCTCTCCACCTCACTCCCTCTGAGCTCCAGCACAGGGGCAACATCCTGAAAAGCATCAGGGACATGGAGGGAGGGATTAAATCGATTAACTTCAGGACAAGGGCTGGAGGGTCAGGGAATGAAGCAACTCTCTCCAGGAAAAGCACTGACAGTTGCCATTGTTCCCTCGTGGAGCCTAATGTTCTACACAGCTAGCCCGATGCAGGTGGGTGACAAATCTGTGCCCTCCATTAACCTGGCTAATACCGTTAAACTTGTCCTGGTGATTCCCTGAGAAACCACCCCACCCAACGGGCTCACCCAGACCAAGGCTCTTTGGGAGTTCCATGACAGGAGTGACCTGTCTCAGTTAACACTGTGGACTTCCCCAGAACCTCTCAAAGGTCCACAAACCCCAAACCAGCAGTGACCAGCCTCAACATACCTTGTAGCTGTTGCTAAACGGCCCGAAGTCCAGCACAAGCAGGAATCATTCTCAACTTAATTTGTTTTTATTGAATTTATTGGGTGACATTGATTAATAAAAATTATATACATTTCAGGCATACAATTCTATAATACATCATCTGTATATTGTGTATTCATCACCCCAAGTCAAGTCTCCTTCCATCACCATTTATCCTGCCTTTACCCTGTTCTACCTCCCCCGGCCCTTTCCCTCTGGTAATCACCACACTGTTGTCTAACTCCCATTAGGTGGTCCCAAGCACAACAGAAGCAGCCTATAGTCTTAGCTTGGGACATAGCTCCAACTAAGATGCCACAGCCCAATGTAAGTGGCAGCTGGCCTCAGCTCCCATTTTAGTGCTCACCAAGGCTCCCAAGCCTGGCACAGATGGCAGCCAACCATGGTTTGTAGCATAGCTTCTCCTAAGTGCCTCAGCTCAGTGCATTCAGTGCATGCAGCAACCAAACACAGATCACTCTGTAGCTCATATCAAGTGGTCCCAAGAACGACAAAAGTGGCAACTGACCTTAGACTGTACCACAGCTCCTTCCAAGAGTTCCCACACAAAACACACCAACTGGACAGCTTCAAATTGCACCAGAACCCCATCCAGCCAGCTCCACAATAAATATATCTGAAGGATGGACTCAGCTGGCGCCAGAGCCCAACTAAACTGACTGCCGTTCTGTGGGGTCAGCCCCTGCCTGACAGATCATCTGAACTTAGCAGCAAGTTGCTCGCAGCCAGTCACCCTGAAAGTCAATCTGACCCACTGACATGCCAGCATAAATCAAGGACCACCTACAAAAGGCAGGTATACACAACCAACAATGAGGGGCACCCCTTGAGCACCAGGCTAAGGTGACCAGGGAGACTGTGCTACTGGGTCTCACAAAACACCTTACATAAGGCCACTCTGTCAAAACTGGGAGACATATATCTACCTAATACACAGCAGCAAATGCAAGGAGGAGCCAAAATGAGAAGACAGAGAAATATGTCCCAAGTAAAACAACAGGACAAAACTCCAAAAAAAGAACTAAAAAAAAAAAAGTGACAAGCAATGTACCAGATACAAAGTTCAAACCACCAGTTTTAAGAATGCACAATGAACTTGGGAAAATAGATGAGTTCAGTGAGAACATTGACAAAGAAAGAGAAAAACATTAAAATGGAGATAGAAAACATAAAAAACAACCAGTTAGAAATGAAGAACACAATAACCAAAATGAAAAATACTCCAGAAGGAATCAAAAACTATGTAGATGAAACTGAAGACTAAATCAGATATCTGAAAGAAAAGGTAGCAGAAAACACCCAATTAGAACAGTAAAAATAAATTATTTTAAACATATTTTATTGATTATGCCATTATAGTTGTCCCATTTTCCCCTCTTCACTCCCCCCCACCCTGAACACGCTCTCCCACCCATATTCCCCCCATTAGTTCATGTTCATGTGTCATACTTATAAGTTCTTGGCTTCTACATTTCCCAGACTATTCTTACCCTCCTGCTGTCTATTTTCTACCTACCATCTATGCTACTTATTCTCTGTACCTTTTCCCTCTCTCTCCTCCTCCCACTCCCCTATTGATAATCCTCCACATGATCTTCATTTCTGTGGTTCTGTTCCTGTTCTAGCTGTTTGCCTAGTTTGCTTTTGTTTTTGTTTTAGGTGTGGTTGTTAATAATTGTGAGTTTGTTGTCATTTTACTGTACATGTTTTTAATCTTCTTTTTCTTAGATAAGTCCCTTTAATATATAATAAGGGCTTGGTGATAATGAACTCCTTTAACTTGACCTTATCTGAGAAGTAATTTATCTGCCCTTCCATTCTAAATGAAAGCTTTGCTGGATAGAGCAATCTTGGATGTAGGTCCTTCCTTTCATGACTTGGAATCCTTCTTTCCAGCCTCTTGCCTGTAAGGTCTCTTTTGAGAAATCAGCTGACAGTCTGATGGAAACTGCTTTGGAGGTAACTGTCCCCTTTTCTCTTGCTGCTTCTAGAATTCTCTCCTTTATTTCAATCTTGGGTGATGTAATTATGATGTGCCTTGGTGTGTTCCTCCTTGGGTCCAACTTCTTTGGGACTCTCTGAGCTTCCTGGACTTCCTGGAAGTCTATTTCCTTAGCAAGATTGGGGAAGTTCTCCTTTATTATTTGTTCAAATAAGTTTTCCACTTGTTGCTCTTCCTCTTCCCTATAATTCTGGTACTCCTATAATTCAGATGTTGGAACGTTTAAAGATCCCAATTACCAGTGTTTTGAACACTGCATCTGATAGGTTGGTTTATCTCTTCATTGCTTAGTTGTATTTTTTCTGAAGCTTTGATCTATTATTTCGTTTGGGCCATTTTTTTTTTGTCTTGATGCACCTGTAGTGAGGGGCGGGGCCTTAGGTGTTCAACAGGGCAGGGCAACCCACATTACTGTGTTGTGACACTGTATGTGTGGCAGGGATCTGAGGGGGAACAATGGAGCTTGCTCCGCTCTCTGTCAGCTTTCAGTTACTTCCCCCACTTCCCACAAGCAAATTGGACCCTTTCGGTGCTGATTCCCATGTAGGTGGGTTTGTGTACATTCTGGGACCCTGTGAGTCTCTCCAGTGAACTCTCCTGTGAGGCTGGGAGTTTCTCCCGGCACCTCAAACCCCATGGTTATTTTCAATGAGTGATTTGAGGCTTTATTTCCCTGTGCTGGGACCCTGGGTTGCGCAGTCTGTCTTGCTCCCCAATTTTGCCTGGTTTATCTGCACAGAAATGTGGGACTGCCCAGTCCGCCAATCACCTTATGCACCACACCCCTCCACCATCTGCTGCCTGACTGGGTCTTCCAGCTGCCACTTTGCGAGACCAGGATCTGCCAGCCATCGCTTTGCCACAACCCTTCTCCTCCCAGCCACTGGACTCCTCTCCTCCTACCGGTCTGGATGAATGTGTCTACTTTAACTCCTTGGATGTCGGACTTCCATACAGTTCAATTTTCTGTCAGTACTGGTTGTTTTTGTTTTTAAATTGTTGTTGTCCTAATTTTAGTTGTGCAAGGAGGCACAGTATGTCTACCTATGCCTCCATCTTGGCCGGTAGTCTCAATAAGTTATTTTTTAATGAGGATAGATTAAGAGACCTCTGCAACAACAACATCAACCATACAAACATTTGCATCATAGGGTCCCAGAAGGAGGAGAGTGACAGAAAAAGAATGAAAAACTATTTAAAGATATAATGGCTGAAAACTTCTCTAAGCTAGCAAAGGAAATAAAGATACAAGTCCAGAAAGTGAGAGAGACCCAAATAAGATAAATCCAAAGAGGCTCACACCAAGACACATCATAATTGAACAGCCAAAGAAAAAGAGAGAACCTTAAAAGTAGCATGAAAAATTGCACATAGTTACATACATGGGAGTTTCCATAAGACTGTCATCTGATTTTTCAACAGAAACTTTGCAGATCAGCTAGAATATCACAATATAATCAAAGAGATGAAAGACAAAGTCCTACAATCAAGATTACTCTATACAGCAAGGTTATCAATTAGAATTAAAGGAAATATATGAAGTTTTCCAGATAAGTAAAAGCTAAGAGTTCATCACCACTATACCAGTACTACAAGAAATATTAAAGGGAGTTCTTTTAGTAGAAAACAAGGAAAAAAATCTCACTGACAAAGGCAAACAATTAATAAAAGCAGTCGATCGACCAATTATAAATGTAGTACAAATGTACAAAGACAAAAGTAGGAAGATCATCTGTAATTACAATGATAATTTTAAGGATACACACAAAGTAAGTAAAAAGTTGATGACAAAATTATAAACTGGAAGGGGAGTGAGTAAAAATCGGAGTCATTTTAGAATGTGTCCAAGCTTAAGCAACCATCAACTTAAATAGACTGCTGTAACATGGCTTAATATATATATATGAAGCACAGGGTCACCAAAACCCAAAAATCTATGATATTTTCAAGAGATAAAGAGAAAAAAATCGAAACATAATATTAAAGAAGTCATCAATATACTGGAGAGCAAATGACTAAGAAAGAAACTGAGAATTACCAAAAAATCAGAAAACAATTAATAAAATGGCAATAATTATGTACCTATCAAAAATTACTTTAGTACTGGCTGGTGTCACTCAGTGAGTGGATGGAGCGTCAGCCTGTGAACTAGAGGTTTGCAGGTTTGATTCCTGGTCAGGGCACATGGCTGGGTTGTGGGCCAGTCCCTGGGTTGAAAGTGTGTAAGAAGCAACCAATAGATCTTGCACAGGTTTCTTCCCTCTCTTTCTCCTTCCTTTCCACTTTCTCTAAAAATAAATAAATAAAATCCTTGAAAAAAAACTAATTTAAATGTAATTGACTAAATAACTCAATCAAAAGACATAGAGTTTCTAAATGGATGAAAAGAAAAAAAAAACAAGACCTATACATATGCTACCTATAAGAGACCCACTTCAGATTGAAAGATACAATTAGACTGAAAGTAAAAGTATGGAAAAAAATACTTCATGAAAATGAAAACAAGAAAAGCAGTGGGGAGAAATACTCATATCAGACAAAATAGACTTTCAACAAAGGCTGTAACAAGAGATGAAAAGGGGCATTATATAATGATAAAGAGGCCAATCCAATAAGAAGATATTACTCTGGTAAAAATCTACTTACCCAATATAGGAGCACCTAAATGTATAAAGCAAATGGTAACAGACATAAAAGGAGAAATTGACAGTATTACATTAACAGTAGGGAAGTTCAATATCCTGTTGACAATGATGGATACATTATCCAGACAGAAAATTAAGGAAACAGTGGCCTTAAATGACACATTAGACCTGATGGACTTAATAAACATTTTTAGAATATTTTACCCCAAAGTAGCAGAATATACATTCTTTTCAAGTGTATATATGACATTTTTCCAGGATGTTGTAGATCACATGTAAGCCCACAAAAGAAGTTTCCATAAATTTTAAAAGACTGAAATCATATCGAGCATATTCTCTGATCACAGTGATATGAAACCAGAAATCAATTACAAGAAGAAAACAGAAAAACACACAAACCTGTGGGGGCAGGCTAAATAACATGTTGCTAAACAACAAATGAGTTAACAGAAAGTTCAAGGAGCAAATCAAAAGATACCTTGAGACAAAAATAAAAACACAGTGGCCCCCCAAATCTGTGAGAAACAGCCAAGGCAATTCTAAGAGGAAAATTCTTAGTACTTCAGGCCTACCTCCAAAAATAAGAAAAATCTCAAATAACTAATTGTACCTCATGCCTAAAGAGACTAGAAAGAAAAGAACAAGGCAAAACATGAGCAGAAGAAAGGAAATAATGATGATCAGGGTGGAAATAAATGGAACAGAGACAGATACAATAGAAAAACTCAATAAAATCAAGAGCTTTTAAAAGATAAACAAAATCAATAAGTCTTTAGCCAGACTCATCAAGAAAAAAGGAAGTTGAAAATAAATAAAATCAGAAATGAAAGACAAATAAGAACAGATACCAAAGAAATACAAAGGACAGACGATTATATGTCAACAAAGTGGACAACCTGGATAAATTCCTGGAAACTTACAATCTTTCAAGACTGAATCAGGAAGAAAGAGAATATATGAACAAACCCATAACTGCTAGTGAAATTGAATTAATAATCAAAAATTGCCCAACAAACAACAGCCTTCTAGATGGCTTCACAGGTGAATTTTATCAAACCTTCAAAGAACAATTAGTACCTATCCTCTAAAATGATTTCAAAAAATGAAGGAGAGGGAAGGCTCCCACACTAATTTTATGAGGTTAGCATTAACCTGATACCAAAATCAGAAATGACACTACAAAAAAAAAGATAAAATTATAGTCCAATATCCCTGATGAACATTGATGCAGAAATCCTCAACAAAGTATAAAATATTAGCACACTGAATTCAGCGATACATTAAAAAGATCATACACCATGATAACCTGGGATTTATTACCAGGATGCATGCTTGATTCAATATAAACAAACCAATTAATATGATACACCACATAAACAAAATGAAGTCTAAAAATCATCTGATCATATCAGTAGATGCAGGAAAAAGCATTTGACAAAATGCAATATTCACTTATGAGAAAAACTCTCAGCAAAGTGAAGATAAGGAAACATATCCAACAAAATAAAGACCACTTATGACAAATCCCAGGCTAACATCATAGTTGATGATAAAAAGCTAAAAGCTTTTTCTCAAAGATCAGGAACAAGACTAGGATATCCACTTTCACTTTCACCATTTTTATTCAACACAATATTGGAACTCCTAGGCACAACAATCAGAAAAGAATGAAAGGCATCCAAATTGGAAATGAGTAAGTCGAACTGTCATTATCTGCAGATGACATGATAATATATATTGAGAATCCTAACAACTCCACAAAAGAACTATGAGAACTATACACACATTCAGTAAAATAGCAGGATACAAAATTAATGCCCCAAAATTGGTTGCATTTTTATATATCAATACAGATCAGAAAAAGAAATTAAAAAACAATCCCATTTGCAATTGCATTAAAAAAATAAAATAAAACACCTGGGAATAAATTTAACCAAGGAGGTAAAAGACCTATTCTCAGAAAACTGTAATACACTGAAAAAAAAATCAAGAAGACACAAATAAATGGGGGTACATACTCTGCTCATGTATAGGAACAATTAATATTATTAAAATGTCCATACTACCGTAAGCAGTCTACAGATTCAATGATATCCTTATCAAAAATGCCAATGACATTTTTCACAGAACCAGAATAATCTAAAATTTATATAAATCCACAAGACTCCAAATAGCCAAATCAATCTGGAGAAAGAACAAAAATAGAGGTATCAAACTACCTGATACAACACTATCATATTATACAAGGCCACAGTAATCAAAATATAATAGAACTGGCAGAAAAACAGACACAAAGGTCAGCAGAAGAAAATAGGGAGCCTAGACATAAACTCACATCTGTATGGTCAGCTAATCTATGACAAAGGAGGCAAGAATATAAATGTGGTAATGACAGTCTATTCAATAAATGGTGATGAGAAAACTAGATTGATACATGCAAAAAAAGAAAAATAAAACTAGATCACTTTCTTACACCGCATAACAAAAATAAACTCGAAATGAATTAAAGACTTAAGTGTGAGACCTGAAACCATAAAACTCCTAAAAGAGAAGATAGGCAGTAAACTCTCTGATACAACTCTTAGTAATATTTTTTGAAATGTCTCTCCACACAAGGGAAACAAACGAAAAATTAACAAAAGGCACTATATCAAGCTAAAAAGGTTTTTCACAGCAAAGGAAACCAAAAACAAAATGAAAAACATCATACTGAGTGGGAAAACATATTTGCCAATGATATTTCCCAGAAGGGGTTAATATCCGAAAAATATATATGGAACTCATTCAACTTAACACCAAAAAAAAATCCATTTAAAAATGAGCAGATAATCCGAACAGATATTTCTGCAAAGAGAACATACCGATGCCCAACAGACATATGAAAGATGCCTAATGTCACTAATCATCAGGCAAATGTAAATTAAAGCCACAGTGAAATATCCCCTCACACTCAGAATGACTGTCATCAAAAAACCAACAAACAAGTGCTGGCAAAGACATGGAGAAAAAGGAACTCTCATGCACTGTTGGGAATGTAAATTGGTACAACCACTAAGAAAAACAGTATGAAGTTTCCTCAAAAAATTAAAAATAGAACTAAAAATAGACCCAGCCTGTTTAATTCTGGGTATTTTTCTGAAAAAATCCAAAACACTATTTGAAAAGATTATATGCAACTTTAGGTTCACTGCAGCATTATTTATAATAGCCAAGATATGGAAGTACCCTAAGTGTCCACTGATGGACAAGTGGATAAAGAAGATTTGGCACATAAACAATGTAATGTTACTCAGCCATAAAAAGAATGATATCTTGCCATCTGTGACAGGATGGAAGGACTTAGAGGGTGTTAAGCTAAGTGACATAAGTCAGGCAGAGAAAGACAAAAAGCATATGATTTCACTTTTACATGGAATATAATGAACAAACAATATTAACAGGGATTAAATTACAGCATGGGGAATACAGTCAATAATATTGTAATAGCTATGTATGATGCCAGATGGGTACTAGACTTATCAGAGTGATCATTTTGTGAAGTATATAAATGTCTAATCAGTATGTTGAATTTGGCTGGCCAAAAAGTCTGTGTAGTTTTTTTCCATACAATGGCTCTAGTAGTGCTTAGTTGTCTTTAACTTCATTCAAAATGATTTTGTTAGTTTGTATTGTGATAGCTGTCATATGAACATGCATTTAAAAAAACTTATCCAAATGGTGAAATTTTGTGCAGCCATTTGAAATAATATTAAAGAAGAAAAAAATACACAACATTTTCAGTGTACTATGCTTTATTACAAGAAAGGTAAAAATACAACTGAAATGCCAAAAAAATGGTTTGTGGAGTGTATGGAATAGGTGCTGTGACTGATGGAACATGTCAAAAGTGGTTTGCAAAGTTTCTTGGTACTATTGACATTTTGGGTCTGTTGTGGGTCTGCCTTAAGCATTGGAAGATATTTAGCAGCACCCAACTAGAAGTCAACAGCAGGAGACAACCAACATACTCAAAACATCCAAATCAATAAAGTTATTCTTGAAAACAAAATACATGTCTTTTATTTTATGGGAAAAACTAAGCAGACCTTCTGGTCAACCCAATACATCTGAAAGTAATATAACATTTTATAGCAACTTTAAGTGAAATAGTGGAGAAATAAAAATTACAATAGTAAACATAGGCATAACAAATTTTTCACTGTCCCAAATAAATAGCTAGCTAGCTAAATAGAATGTACAAATCATTCTTAGCTGTGGTCAGCCCGATTTGGCGGGGACCTCAGTGGGCCAGCCCATTTTAGAAGGATCATTCCAGAGCAGTGCTGAGGCTGAAGTTGAGATTGCACCGCTGAAGGCAGAGGCGCCACTCAGGGGAAGCTGCAACAGCCTAGGTAAGAAGACTTGACAGAGATGAAAACTGATCCTCGGGATAGAAAAGGGGAGGAAGGTCAGTTTGGACAAAGGATGATAACTCAGTGCGGGGAGTACAGGGAGGGGCAAACGTCGGTTTACAGTTGGATGTATGGAAAATAATACAATAATTAATAAGTAATGCAAGAATAAACTCTATGTTTCACAAACTCACACCTGTAACCCTACGTTAGCCCCAGCCTGCATGGTCAAGAATGATGCCCAGGTTTCCAACATGAATGAGTGAACACAATGTTGCTATTAATGGAGAGCAACCTGGTTTAGAAGAGGAATGGGAACAGAATATTCTCCTTTAGACTCAGGGTCACTTTGGGGAGTTTATGAGACATGTGCATAGAAATGAGTAAGGCCATGGCACCAATTGGAACTGTTGTAAAAAATTAAAAACGATGGTTTATATTGTCACCATTTTAGGGAGGGGAGGGGTACAAAGGAGGAATCTTGTCACTCTTTCTGCACAAGAGAGAATTAGGCCCTGACCAGTGTGGCTCAGTTGGTTGGGCAGCGTCTGCAAACCGAAAGGTCATGGGTTAAATTCCCAGTTGGTGCTCCTGCCTGGGTTGCAGGTTTGATTCCCCATCAGGACAAGTGCAAGAGGCAACCAATTGATGTTTCTTTCTCACACCAATGTTCTCTCCCTCTCTTTCTCCCTCTCTTTCTCCCTCCCTTTCACGCTCTCTAAAAATAAATAAACAAAATCTTTTTTAAAAAAGAGGAAGAGAGAATTAGATCTAAATCATCTCAGACCCATGAGAATTCCTCCTTCTCTGCAGGAGGTGTAGCTTACTTAGCCTTCATGCAGCTCATAAGCTGGTTTCCTCTCCCTCAGCTGCAGGAGGGACGGAGGCTTTTTGACAGGCAGCCTGCAAAGCCTTCAGATTCACCCATCTTCATGAAATTTGCTCTCCTAAACAAGTTGCCAATAATACACTTCAGAAAAACTACATCAAAGATCTTAGTATAGGGTCTCTATGATTATCTAAGGAGCTAACCACAGCTTCCACCCAAGCAGAGAGTGTCAGTTGGCCTAAAATAATGCTTCCCAAAGTATAGTACTCAGACTAACTGCATCAACATGACCCAGACACTTGATAAAATGCAAATTCTTGGGCCCAACCCCCCAGACCTACTGAATCAGAAACTCTGCAGACAGGCCCAGCAACCTGTGGTTCAACAAGCCCTCCGGGGGACTGTGATGGACACTCGGGTTTGAGAACCGCTGGCGTAAAAGAGGGGACTGCTGCATCTTTGCCATGATCTCTGACTTCCCCTGCCCCACCGCCTCCACACTGCTCTGCTTTAGTATGAAGAGCTGATGTCAGTCCTTCCACTCAAAGACGGCCAAGTGGACAGGACAGGAGGCTTGTTTTTAGAATGAAAATCTATTCTTGTTCTTCCCAGCCTGTGCCCACTGCATTTTCCACTCAGCAATGCTCACATCGCTGGAGTGGCATAGAATGCCAGTGAGCAAGGAAGGTCTGAGCCCAATGACGTAACAACCAGTATGAGTATGAATATCCATCTGGATAAACTGGGAGAAATGAGGCCACTAAGTAGTGTTGTGGCTAAGAATACAAACTCAGGAGTCGAGACTTTGTTAAGTGTCTGTCACTTACAATGCTGGGTATCCTCAGGCAAGTTATTAAACTTCTCTGTGCCTAGTTTCCTCATCTCTACAACAAGGATAATTAGAGTACCTAGCTAATCAAGATGTTGTGAGTATTACATGAGTTATTCGCAAAGCAAATTGAATAGTGTCTGGCACACAGTGCCACGTGAGCACTATTTATTATTTTTATGCTGGAAATTCCTCACCTTCAGTCAGCCACATAACACATAACACACTGCAGGTTCATGGGACAACCATGCTCCCAAAACTGACCAGAACACTTAATCTTCTTCCCGGCAAATTTAGACTTTACCTCCAAAATCCTGTATGATGCCCTAAAATGATGGACTGGGCAAGACCACACGTCTCTGAGAATATTCCCTTTCTTCTCCTCAAATTCAAAGGGCTAAGTTTGAAGCAGGGCTAGTGTCCATTTCCCCAAGACTCACAGCCAGACGTAAGCCCTATGGCTCTTACAACTCCAATAATCCAACAATGGACAGCAAATGAACCCATTGAGCTTTGTCCCGGACAACAAGGTCCCACTTGCTTTAAGCCACACAGCGTGGGTCTCCTTTCCTTTCCCCCGCTCCCCCACTCCCCCTCCCAGAGAGGTGAGAACTACCAAAATAGGTGGTCTGCACATTGAACCAAGTATACTAGACTCTGACTCAGGTGAGAATGCAGGAAGCACAGATAGTTTCCTAGGGCTACTATAACAAATTGCCACAAATTGGGTGCCTTAAAACAGATACTTACTCTCTCGCAGTGCTGGAAGCTACAAGCACAAAGTCAAGGTATCAGCAGGGCCATGCTCCCTCTGAAGGCTCTCAAGAAGAATCCTTCTTTGGCCCTCCCTACCTTCTGCTGCTTGCTGGCAATTCTTGACATTCCTTGGCATACGTAGCTGCATTGCTCCAATTTCTGCCTCTTCCTGCCAATTTCTCTCTCTGTGTTAGTGTGTCTCCAAATTTCCTTCTCTTTATGAGGTCACTAGTCATTTGACTTAGTGTCACACTAATTCAGTATGACCTCATCTTAACTTGTAATGACATGTGCAAAGACCCTATTTCCAAACAACGTCACATTCACAGGTGCCTGGGGCTAGGACTTCAACATGGGTTTTGGGGGAGACATAATTCAAGCCACAACAGATGGCAGATGTTTCGTCACAAGCGCAGACTCGAAGCTGTTGAAAGTGGCATGTGTGACAGGCTGTGTCAGAGGACCTGGAGGCCATCACGGGCCCAGCATGGGGATCAGTTGCTGATACCCACCACTGCAGGGTGTAGCAGGGAGGGCTCCCATGCTCTCCTGCCAGATCTTGGCCTCACTGGTCCAGACAATGGGAAAGCACAGCAGGGTGAAATGCCCAAGTGCAATGTCAAGGTAGGAAACCTGGGAATTCGGTTTGACAGCCAAAGACTGCCAACTGAACACTCTTTTTGGTGGAAGAGTATCATTGAACAGAGCGCTTCCTGAGTGCCAGGCACACTGAATAACTGGGTGAAGCATGTAAGACACAACTTTACCGACCCGAAGGCAGGCCCAGCCTTGACTGTGATGACTAACAATGCGAAGAGGCTGCTAGCAGAGAGAAGAAGGGCAGGCACTGGTAGCTGTGGGAATGAGGGAGGCAAAAGAGGCCCCTCTTCCCTCCACGTCTGGGACCCTGGGTGACACGCTGGGAGTCAAGAGCATCTCCACATGCGTCTGCCTGGAAACCCTGTCCACGGCCCCAAAGGGCATGAAATCAGAAATACAGAGGGGAGAGGGGCTTTTCCCAGTCCCTTTTGGGAAGAATCCAATCTGCTTATCCATGCCTAGCAACAACTTTAAAGCCAATCAGTCACAGGGCCCATGGTGAGGTGAGGAAATGCCAGAAGGTTTTGTGAAGAGTTGGAGTGGAAGCCGCTTTCTGCCAGACGCACTGGCTGGCTGAAGCTCAGCCTCTCCAGGTTTGCCTACCATCCAGTCTAAACAATGGCCTTCTGCTTATTCATGCCTCCAAAGAGGTGGGGATTTCTTATGGCACCTACCTCTGGAGACATGGTTCTGAAGAGAATAAATTCATCACAAAAGACAGCACTGAGCAAGCACACAAAAATCCAACTTGAAAAAGACTAAGTATGTTTTTTCCCCATAATTCAAAGCAGACCTTACAGAAACTTAATTTGGGGTTCAGGAAATCAATAATTCTCATATGTTTAAGTGCCCTGAATCTTCTGATGAAATGGGTTTGAGTCCATGAGCATTTGCCTAATAGAAGATCTTTTCTTCTAATTTCTCAAGACCAGAGTGCTAAATGAGAGTAAGAGTGAGAGAGAGTGAGAGAGAGAGAGAGAGAGAGAGAGAGAGAGAGAGAGAGAAGGAGAAAGAGAAATGCTGGCCTCTAAGGAAATAGAGAAACACTTGAGTCCTGGGACACACTGTAGCAAGCACACAAAACCTTTTTTGTGTTAAGGCCAGACCCTGAACAATAAGCCATAGGGGCGCCTTTGAGAAGCACTTACGTGCCCACTGAAGCAGAGCTGACCACGTTACAAGCAAGGAGTCCAGGAGTTGTCTTTAAATTGGTGGAAAATAAAGTTTTGTTATAAATCCTCTTAAGGGAAGTGTCCTTGGCACCCCTCCCACTTGATGTGTGGCACTTTGACTCTTAATTTGAGAAAAGGTCCCATTCCTAGGAAGCAGTAGAAAAAGTTCTTTTCAAGTGAATTGTTCCTGACAGACCCCCTGACACGGGCAGTCAGACCGGCAGTGCTCTGCACGTGCTCTCAAGGCTGCGGCGGGATGGGGACAGGAGACTCCACTCTGAAGGGGTCACTGAGATGCGTCTGGCTCATATGCGGGCTGCTTTCCTGCGAATCAGGTCCCCAGCCCTGCAGCACCAAGTTGAAAGCAGACTCTAGTTTCTAGCCCCTTCCTACAGGCACATTTTGAGCTGATTTTTCACACCTGGTCTGCACATGCATCCAGTTGTACTCCTGTTTTCCACCTGTGACTTCAAACTTGTTTTCTCACATCAGGTTCCATGTCACCTCCCACCTGGACACCACCTTTCCAACAATCACTACAGCTCTTCTTCCTGACGATGATGTATTTCATTTCTCCTTTCCACCACTCAGCCTCCGCCCACCTGGGGTTTGCAGATGTACTCATAGAAAGAAATTCAGGTCTCTGAAATAAAAGGCAGCCAGCCAACCTTGCCTACTGGCCTTTGAAAGAATGATTTGTGCAATGTATTCATTCAACAACAATTGCCAGATTGGGGGACAGGAAAGACGCATCCAATTACTCAATCATTCATTCAGTAAATATTTATTAGGCTCCAAAACCATGTTCCAGGCATGGTTCTAGGCACTTGGAACACAGCAGGAAACAAGTTTTGTTTGTCTTTTAAATCCCTACCTTGAAGGGTTTTTTAAATGCTTTTTGCAAGTACAAAACTCCTAAAGATAAAAATGAGCTTCACATGTTTGGGAACAGAAAGAAGGTAAGTGTAGCCAGTACAGAGAAAAGCAGTACTCAGCTGGGTGGGAGGGGAAGAGGCTAGGAAGAGCTCAGATCACAGACTCCAGAGCCCAGCATAGGTTTGATTTTATTCTAAGAACAATGATCAGGAAGATAAAGTCATATGAATAATGTTTTTAAAATATCAATATATCTGCTCTGTGGAAAACAAATTGCAAAGGAGCGAGAGTAAACAAGGGAGACCAGTGAAGAGCCTGTTGTAGAACCATCCGTGCCTCCTAGACCGTCAGGATGTGCCTTACGAAAGCTGATGGGGATGCCAAAAAGAGAATGTCGAGAATGTATTTCCAAGTGGAGATGACAGAGAAGGGGGCATTTCAGCCAAGCCTTGCAGATTTGGGCACAGGAAAGAAGAGAGGAATTACAAGAGTATGTTTGGTGGTTTGGGGGATTGGCCTGTAGACAGGGATGCTGAAGAAGTTGCGGTCCTGATGCTCAGTGGGTGCCCTTGAGGGCCTGAATGCCAGGCTGGGGCACTTGTCTCCTTTACTTTTTCGGGTAAGGAAGGGCCAGAGATTGTTCAGGAGGGAAGTAACAGCAGAGCTGTCTCTGGTAGCACATGGAAGCCAGTTCCCAGAAGTTGTTAGAGCAGAGGTCTGCAAATCTTTTCTGTAAAGAGTCAGATAGTGAATATTTTTGGCTTTTCAGGCTGTAAGTTTTCTTTTGCAACTACTTAACTTTGCTGCCAGAAACAAATACATAAACAAATGGGTGTGGCTGTGTTCCAATCAACCATTTCTTACAAAAATGGCCTTTAGGCTAGATTTGGACTGCTGGCTATTACATGCCAGCCTCCTGGGTTAGAGGAAGGGGGAGAAGTAGCCAGCCTTGCAGGGGACATTGAGGGGTGGGTTAGACCAGTGACAGAATGGAAAGGAGGACACAGATTTGAGAGGTGCTGTGCAAACTGTCAGGGAGGTGACAGTTGAGTTTCACTCTAGAATTTCTAGTAGCAGGCAAAAGAGCTTTTATTCATTAGCTAAGATGAAAAGACAGCAATGGGTGGGAGATGATTTAAGCTGTAGAGGTAGAGAAACCACCTCTATCCCAGGAAGAGGGAGGGAGGGAGAGAAGAAAATGAAGGAGAAGGAGCATCTATGCTTGTTGGGCAGTCAAAAAATACAGACCATGGAGTCAGCTGAGAAAGAATGATCAGAGAGGCAAGAGGTGAACTTGAGAATGACAGAGTCTCTCAGTAGCGTTTCTTCCATAGAATTGGCTGGTGGCACTGATGACTTCAGAGATTTAATCTGCTACCTGGATTTCCCTGCAGCTTATTCTGATCCCCTACCAATTAGGCAGCACCTCTTTCCTCAGCATCTACCAACTATCTAACCTTGACCTAGAGACTCTGAGAGTCTGTGAAAGACCACGTGGTGCAGCTTTTATGATAGGTCATGGAAAAAGCAGGAGCTACTGAAGGCCCGCAGGAAGTCCAGGTCATCGCAGTGTCTGGGAATGCCTTCTGGGGGAAGGGTGGGGTCTGGAAAGGCAGGTGAAAGGTGTCCAAGTCGGGAGACAAACATGTAAAACAGATAACAACAGCAATGATCAAACTTTATCAAGAAGTAAGGATAGCCAAATTTACATAATTCTTTCCAATTTACATAATTAACATTGGAATGCATGGAAGATTTTTTTTTTCTTTCATTTCCCTAGTCTTACTGTACTAGGTATCACTGAGAGGCAACAGAATCCATCAACGAAAAATATGGACTCTAGAGACAGCAACTAGGTTTAAATTCACGCTCTCTTGATTGTACTGTTTCACGTCTCCAGGCTTCGGTTTTTTCCTTCTGCGAGCAGGGTGAGTAGTACCAGAACTGCCACACAGGAGTGATGTGGCATTAAATGGTCAGGACACATGCAGGGCTCAGGCCTGACTTGATAAAGGATGTGCGACATCAGGGCTCACCCCTGCATTTCCTTATCCCCCTCCTGCTTGGAGCTGAGTAACAGAGATGTGGGAGAAGTGGCCGGAGGTCTAAGGAGCCCGACTGCACTGCTCAGTCACACCGGGAACTGGCCCCTTGTCTTTTCCCGCTGTGTGTCAGGTGATGAGAACAAAGAAGCCAGCCTCCAGCCATCATTTCCTTCCCTGTTTCCACTCCTTTCTGGGAAAGCTATTTTCTTCTCAAGATTGAAACTAGGAAGATAGAGAACATTTTCCAATTTTAATTAACACAGATTCATCTACTTTGCTGGGCTGTTTGCAGTATTCATCTCTACCTGGTACCTTAAGCTTCTTAGCAGACAGGCACTGTGTTCTCACCAAATAAGCTGGACTCTGGGTATTTCAGCCCTATTCTCACAGCCACTGACCCCTCATCTCATATAACAGCCTCTTTGCTCTCCCCATATAGACTGGTTGGTCCTTGTGAATTTGAATTTATCCTCTGCTGGGTGCAATTAAGCGAGAAAATTCTTGATCCTTGCCTCAGGCTATGGGAGGAGGCAGAGATATTTGTGTGGTCTGAGCACTGAGCTCAGGTTCAATCCTGAAATGAGTCTGACAGTCTGAGAGCCAAGGCTGCAGTCTCTCGACTCCTGAATGAGTTTCTGAGCCACTTGTGCAGCGGCTGATGCGATGGGGAGGGCGGGGCCAAGGGGCAGAATGAGCAGGGCTGGAGTATGTAGACAGATTTGATAACGTGGTGGAATAGCCTGAAACTATGGTCCCTGAATTAGTCATAGAGTCCTGTTTATAACAGTCACAAGAAATAACTCTGCTCACTGGTTTGTAAAAGCTTGTTATGTGTAGGATATCTCAATATAAATAATTTGCATTGGGGGCTTTGCCTAGCTCAGTGCTTTCTTTTGTTGACTTGATTTTTTCCTATATGGACATCTTATTTCTGAGAAAACCCAAAAGAACAAAGTGTTACAAATGCATCTTGGCTCTTTGGGCATATTTAAATTTTTATTCCTGGCTATTTTAGCACATACTTTATAGCATTGCAATGGCATGAGTAAATCAAGTAGAAAAAGACAGTACTAGGCCTCCTTTGAGGCTCCATGAGCCAAAGAACCATCATAAAATGTTTAAAAATACCAAAGAAAAAACTCAGTGAAACTGAAGTAAACTCTCTCTTTGCATACACCATTATTGCATCAGCAGTTGACTACAGGGAAAGGAACAAACAAACAAACATAATGCTGATTTGCACGTACCCAGTGGAAAAGACCACATAGCCCCTCACGTTGGGTTTTCTAATGCTGAACAAACGTAATTTGAATGTGATTCTAACTTAGCTTCAAAAAACCTTCACAGTCGAATTTCCTAAAGAAGGAACTGTGCAACATCATAAATCTGAAATATGCTCCATGAACGAAATAATTCCATGCCCAAATCAGTCTGATACATATCCCATATTATAACATCTCTTGGGAATTCACAGTGAGAATAAGCATATTAAAGGTTCTAACAAGACTGTAAAAAAGTGATTTTTAATTTACTAAAATAGCCTGTTTTATCACACAAACTTAACAAACAACCCCCTGAAATAATTTTCCATTGAAACACCTTTTGGATTTAGTCCGTAAATTCAACAAGGAAGCTCATGCTGCCTTCTCACAAATCTGAAAGCTCCTTACCTACACGTCCCCCTCAAAAGACCTGGACCCACATGGGGATGGAACTGGTGACTGGCCCTAAGAAAGCCTCTAAAACACAGGCTGCAAACACAAGGCCTGAGGGCCAAATCCTGCCCTCCAACTTGTTTCATCCGGCCTGGCACCTTGTTTCTACCCAGCAGCAGCACCAAGTTTTAACTGTTAAGGAATAGTTATATTTATACAGTCCTAAAGTTACATTTGGCCCTTTGAAGGCAATCGAGAGGCTGATATGCTGCCCAGTGAAAATTAGTTTGACGCTCCTGCTCTGAAACGATAGTTCTCAACTCTCCTGTGTACCAGAGTCACCTGGGAGAGCTAATGAAAAGTTCAGTGCCTGGGCTTGTGGAGATAGGACAGGGTTGGGCCGCTAATGCGCAAGCTTGAAGGCTGCTGCCCTAGGCCAGGTCTGGGCGAGGAGAGGAGCCTGGTGAGGGGGAGGTTTTGGCCTGGACTGGAGATTGTCAGAACACTGAATCCACAAGTGTTTGCTGAGTGCCCACCATCTACCCAGCTTTAAACCACAAGAGTGATACTACCTTGGCGGTACTGTTTTAGTGTTGCTCCTGATCTTACCCGGTAGTGAATAAAGAGAACGAACTCGAAGCAGCCATAAGGCACAGCTCAGATTGTCAACAAAAGTCCCCTTTCCTAAACGGTACTCCACCAGTGAAATCAGATGATAAAAAGGGTAGCTATGAGGGACTGAGGATGAGAGTTAGAAACCTGAATTCATCATTCATCCTTTTCTTTATTGCCAAAACTGATCCTGAAATACACAATCTTTCTAATAGCTTTTATAACTTTTTAGGCTTGGTATCCATACTAGATACAATGCTCTCATTATTTCCAGCTCGTTTGTCATTGTAATAATTCTGACCTGAGGAAAAATTCCCAAAAGCTGTTTCCAGGTAGGCTTTCAGTAGAAAATTAACTAATCAAATTATTAATTACCTTTGGATCATGAAGGGGCGTTCCCCCCTTCCCTCCTCAGCCCACTGCCCGTCACGAGAGCCCCTCTTTGGACCTGGAAGGAATGTCTGCACCTGGATGGATAGAACTGCAGCTCCCCAGTCTACTCCTCAGCCGCCTCACAAAGTCGGACCAGTCACCCATGCCCCCAGTGTTAGACAGGTTGACTCTCCCCCAAGAATCAGTTCAATCTCTTTGACAAAAGCAGACAAGCTGAGATAACACTGGATTAAGATTGGGAGGTGGAGGGAAGGGACTGAGAAATAGAGACTCTTTGAAGAAGCCCACCTGTGGGTATCATACAGTACATTATAAAATTCAATTGAAGATGCCTTAGGATATTTTAATATTTCCAAAGTATAAACATGACAGAGAAAAAAGCACCCATAATTTTCGAAGTTCAGTCTTACGTTTACTAAAGGAAATAATGACATTTCTGTGCATTTGCATAGAAAGACCACATATCTCAGACCAGTACGATTCAAATCCTGCCATCACTGCTGATGTTCCTATCTCACCCAAGTAGCCACAAAAAAACCCGTATCTATTTTCCTGGGTGAGTCTGAGACTTGTTTTAATGACTACCATAGTCATGGGCTTCAGTCTTTAACACCACAGTTCAACGCTGATGAAACCCAATGACCACTTACAGATATTAACTCATACCTTGTTAGAAAATTCCCACTCCTATACCAAGTTCAGTGATCTGGGAAGCTTTTTCTTAAATGCGTGGCTCCAATGAATACTTAATGTGACTCTGATTTAAAATTGCACTGTAAGATAAAGTTATTTATTCTATTTGATGAAATTCATAAAAAGTGGCTTTTACTCACACGAAATAACTTAACTGAAATAAAGCTATACCTCCATCATCCTTCTTACTGAGATGCTCATTAACAGCCTCCTACTCTCCAGCACATCTTTCCTAACAATCAGATGGCTTTGCTCTCTAGAGATATGTTTCGGCCGTTTTCACGTATTCTTCATCTACTATGTGGGGAGAAGTGTCTACAGGAGTGTACAGAATCAGTACATTAACTATCTATTCATTATTTAAAGAGTACATTGGACTTATCACTGAATTAATCACTAGCTCTTATTATGAGGCATTTTATTAACAAGTAAATTCCAGCTGAGAGATGTTCAAATGGCTGGTTACCAAGGACAGAAGAATCACATGCATTATTTGGTGAAGTTAAAGGGCAGAAGAGTCTAGAATAATAACAAATTTTATCCATAAAAGTAAAATAATATAATAGTAGTAACACTGCTCCTTTGATCAAAAAAGTAATGCCCTATAATCCTGATACTTCTTCGGTGTCAGTAATTTTGAATCAAGATCCCATAGCATCTAGGTAGACCCGCAGTCACAATGGAGAGATCCTGGCACTGCAGACACTTTCTTTCCCAAAGAAAGGAAAGAGCGTCGGGACTAGCACTAAGAGACCAGGCTTCAGGGAGAGCTCCGTATTGCCCAGCCTGCCCCCTTGGACAAGCCTGACTGCCTCCCCAAGTGTCTTCTCTTCTGAGTGAAATGGAGACGACAATCCAAACCAGACCGCCTCAAAGGCTTCCTATGAGAGTCAAAAATTAGCAGGAGAGGTGCATTCAAAGTACGATAGTTGAAGAGCACAGATCTCGCCAATCTCTTTGCCAGTCTCACCTTTTCTCTTTTTCCTGAAATGCCCTCAGAATTATCTTCCTAAAACCCAAGTTCAATCATGTAACTTTCTTGTTCCAAGCCCACTATCTGGAGAATGAAGCTCAAACTCTTTACATATCCAAGCTCCTCATGGCATGTGCTTCTCTTGCTACCTCTCCCTGGGTTCCCAGACCAACCGCACTAAATTTATTGGCAGTTTTTGAACATTTCATGTACCTTCATACCTGGGTCTTTGCACAAACTGTCTAGTCAGTCCTAAAAAAATCCTGTTCCTCCTCAACAACCAGTCCAAAGGTAGCATTCCCTTAAAGATACTTTCCCTGGTGTCATTTGTTTATTCCATTATCAGAAAGTGTTATTTGTGTGCCAGGCATCAAAATTACACAGTGGTATTTTCCCTACAATGGCACCTTATGTGTATTTCTAACATACTGCTAATTTCAGCTTGCTTAGTGAGATTTTTATTTTAATAAGATAGTCTTTTAATAATATAATACTATTATTTTATTATTACCTTACCACTAGATTGGTGTTCACCACTACATTAGAAGCTCTTTGAGTAAGAAATTATTTGCTGCTCATCTCTATATCTCCATGCTAGTACATACAAGGCACTTGATAAATGTTTGTTGAATGAATAAACTGTGCTTTTTTCACCTTGAAATTCTCATGGTTTTGTTATTAAGGCAATCACATGAGCTTAAGGGAACCTCCTGAGCTCAGAATGGATGGAGGGCAATTTCTGCCACTTTTTCTATGAGTAGTTACATGTCATGTACATGAAGGCTTTGGACCTTATTAACTACCATCTAGAGAAACCACTCTCTCATCTAATGCTTCCCTCACCCTCCCCACCCCCACTATTGTCTGGGGTCCACAAGGGGAGCAAAGATGAGACTGTGGGCAATCTTCCCGACTTGCCCTCCCTATGGACAACTAAGGTTCTAACTTCATGTCCAAGATAACCTCCTTCTGATGGCTTGGCCTTCTCCATCACATGGTCCACCAGAGCTGGATTTTACACCTCAAACCTTGCCAAGATAATAAATACAAAAGTTGTAAAAACATAATAAATACCCATCACAAATTTTAAAAATATTTTTCCAGAATAATGAAGCTCAAATATTTGGAGAGGGTGTGTCAAGAGTGACTCACAACAAATAGCAATAATAAATAAGGCAATTAGTAGAAAAGATGGTACCACCCAGACAGAGCAGTCCTTTAGCAATTTTAATTTAAATTCCTGGGTCAGTTTCATTCTGGAGAAATACTTCTTAACCTTCAGAAACTTACGTAATCCCAATATGAGGCAAACGGTCCTAAGAGAAGTTCCTCTCCCTCCCAGCATTCTTGGGTCTCCTTGCTCATTCTCACAAGTAGCCCGATTTTCTACCTGGAACTCGTGCTGAGTATAGGTTCTTGCTCTTAGCTTATCTTTTCCCTCCCTGATGCCATGTGGAAAAACACAAGGGGGTTATTTCTGTACACAGTTGTGGCCTGGTGGCTACGAGAGGCATGTTTCTTATACTACAGCCAATCCTGCAGGTACCTATACTCCAAAGGGTTGATGAAAGAGACAAAGGAGGTAATAACCCGGGTTCCGATGAAGGTGAATTGGAAACGGATTCGTATGGTGGCAGTGCGTATCTTAGGAATACACTGAAAAGGTGAGGAAGAGGGTGGCTGCAGAAGATAATTTCTTAACTCTAGGCTAAAGGACCAATGTTCTCAGATCCCCTCACAATTGTTGTCCAGGCCTCTCTGATCTCCATAGTGCCACTGATCTTAACAGTACGTGCCCAGAGGAGGGAACCAGCCCTGCCTTCCCTCTCGGTGTGCCATGCTAAACCTAGGGGACAGGAAGGGTACTGAAAGTTCCAGGCACCCCAATATCCTGAAGAGGTCTTTTCTTCAAGTGGAAAATGAAGGCCCCCAGTCTGGCTTATTCCAGTGGTTAAAAGTTAATAAGCATGTGTGCACATGTGCACACACAGATATCCCAAAGCTTTTCTTTGTATTAAAAAAAAATTTATCCTCACCTGAAGATATTTTTATTCTTGATTTTAGATAAAAAGGAAGAAAGAGGGACAGGGAGGGAGGGGAGGAGAAAGAAAGAGAAAGAGAGAAATATTGATCGGTTGCCTCCCATATGTGCCCTGATCAGGGATTGAACACACAAGCCAGGGATTTAACCTGACCGAGAATCAAATCTGCAACCTTTGGTGTACAGAATGACACTCCAGCCGACTGAGCCACCCAGCTAAGGCCAAAGCTTCTAAAAATAGACCAAAAGAAAATACAACAAAATGTCTAACATGCTTGTTTTCCTGTGATAGGACACTTTGGATTATCTTCCTTCTTTTTATTTTTCTACATGTTTTACATTAAATTTGTATTAATATCCACACAAAAATTATATTTAAAAGGCTTCTTTTACTAGTGATTTTTTTCCCACTGAAAAAGATTTCCATGAAAATACATTTGTATTGGTCAGAGGGGACTGTGGGGTTAGCAAGGTGCTTCAATAGGAAGGGAAGAATACAGGGTCTTTGTTTTCAGGGCTTTTTGGGCCTTTTGTATATTTTCTTTTCTCTTAGAAATGTGAGAGTGACCTCCTGCCCAAAGAAATGACCTTGGATTTAAATTTGAAATACTAGCACAATCTAAACGCTTGAAAAGGGGCATTGCATTCAAGACCAGGAGGTGAAGTGTCTCTCTGTTCTTTGCTGACACATGATGCATCCATCAGATCACTTGCCAGAAATGGGTTGTTGAATCCTTCTACCTCCGCCAGCTGCAAAAAGCATTTCTTGTCCCTTTCCTCTGTCCTCCAGGTCACAGCAGCCGGAGTCTTTCAAGGTGGGACCGAGAGCACGGGCAAGCACAGGCAGGTCATCACTGGGGGAGAATTCACCGTTTCGCTTTATTGCTTTCTTTTACAGTATGTTAGGATGGTCGGTTCATGGGCCCCTCGATTACCCAGAGGGTCTATGTTTTCACTTGTTTGCTTGTCCGTCAATCCGAGACAAAAGGAATTCTCCCCGCTAACGGTTTCTTGTGTTACTCTCTTTGCCTGTCCTTATCTTCAAATAATATAGCAAGGCTTCTTACCCCCCATACAATAACATGATGTCTGCAATTTGCCTTAAAATGTTCTACAAAAGAGGAAAAGGTGGAGGGAGAGTGCCGTGGCAACTAAAAGGCTCGCCCTATGAGCTCCTGCAGGCGGTTAGAGATCCCTCACTTCTCTCTAGAGAAGAGAAGCTACAACATCCTCTCTTTTATTAACCCCTTCAAATAATCCTTGTTTTTAAATTTCTAATCTTCTGTTTTATAGACTAATAAGCCAGATGGTAGTTCTGATCTCACTTGTGCACTTATAGCACATCTTATGCAGAAGTGTCTAGCAGCACCCTGCAGAATGCGTGTGTACTTGCCACCCACACCTACCAACTTTGACAAGTCAGCCGAAATTCTTACACACCGAGATAGGTATGTCAACATTCTTCTATGTCACATATACACATTATTAATTTTGCTCACAAGCAAAAGAACAAAACAGTAAAATTTCTCTCCATGGATAACTCCTACATAGAAGACTGCCCTTAGTGGAATATAATAGACTGTCATATTTTTGAGAACACCAAAAATACCAATGTTGACCTTGGTATTCATATGGAAGATAAGATGAAAATCTGAAACCAGAAAATGTCAAAAAGCCTTCTAGAGAGACACCCCAAGCTTTACTATGGAAATAAGGTATTATTGTACAAAGACAAAGAGAGGTAAGCACTGGATAAAATATCCGTATTCAGTCTCACAACAAATGATACAGTTGATTTATTCCCACAGGAAAAAGAAAAACCTGACCCTACTAAGAGCATCTGGGTTGAAAGGCACATCTTTATCCCTATATGATCTTCAGTCTCAAGTACACGTAGTACTTTTTTTACTATAATATTCAAAAGTGTGGTATGTCATTACATAATCAATCAATCCTTTTAGTCTCCCAAATAATATATACTAAACTACTTTTACACTGCAAAGTGATAAACAAATGTGAGACATAATGGTCATTACGTTGGAACTTTATTTTTTATGGATTTAAGCTCCTTGTTATGATCAATGTAAATATTCTCTGTGGAGAACTTCATTCTTCCTTGTCTCCTTGTTAATATGATGGCACTAAGAAATGCTGAGAAAGATAGAGATGTTTATTGCATACCCCTACACTTGCCACATATTGTTGTGTGGAAAGGAGGGGGAAATGGATCAAATTAATGCCAAGAACTATTTTAGCTCTGTCTACCTGAACTTTAAGAAAGCCTGGTAGCCCTGGCCAGGTGGCTCAATTGGTTGGAGTGTGGTCCCACATACCAAAGCGCTGTGGGTCTGATTCCCAGTCAGGGCACATACCTGGGCTGTGGGTTTGATTCCCAGTCAGGGCACATACCTGGGCTGTGGGCTCCATCCCCAGTCAGGCGCGTGCAGAAGGCAACCGATCGATGTCTCTCTTTCTCTCCTTCCGCCTCCCTCCCTCTCTCCTTTCTCTCTCTAAAATCAATAAGCATATCCTCAATAAACATATCCTTGGGTGAGGACAAAAAAAAGAATAAAAAGGAAAGTCTAAATGGACATACAGCCTTCCGCAATGCTATTCTTAAGAGGGCCTTGCTTTATCCCTGGCTGGTGTAGCTCAGTGGATGGAGCGTGGGCCTGCCAACCGAACAACGGTGCTTCGATTCCCAGTCAGGGCACATGCCTGGGTTGCAGGCCAGTTCCCAGCAGGGGACACATGAGAGGCAACCATACATTGATGTTTCTCTCCCACTCTCCTTCCCTTCCCCTCTAAAGATAAATAAATAAAATCTTTAAAAAAATTTTTTTTAAAGAGGGTTTTGCTTTCAATCAGTCAGTCAATCAGGAACTTGAACTGAGTACATAGCACACAGCATTGGGAGGCAGCAGGTACTTAGAAATGGTAAGTCAGAATAGATGCTAAAGAATATGCAGCATTAAGAAAGCAAATAGTGGGAATAAGCAGTGTGTGAGGGCATGGAAGAACATCCCCAGAGCAGAAGTTAAAGTTAGACATCCAAAGCCCCCTGAAGGCATTTCCTCTTTACTTCCCCAGAATCATAGAGAAAAAATCATAAAATGGTAGAGTCAGAACCTCCATCAAAGCAAAAAAGATTCCCCCAGTGACATCTCTGTTCCTTGATAGAATTATATTTCTGGTTGAAAGCTCACAACATGAGAGAGTGGCTTATTCCACGCCTCTAAAGTTCAATGAATGCAAAAGGACTTTGTAATGGAAAAGACTGAAACAGATATCCACCACTAGGATTGCTGAGAAAGATTTTCTTCATAAAGACTGTTTACCCTCCATCCATCCCAGGCCA